>JAHKKF010468526.1:0-21370 GCA_019740295.1 Labeo calbasu | reverse complement strand
TACATATATACATACACTTTGTGTGTATGTATTATTAAATGTGAAGTTTTCATTACATAAATATTAACTTTAAGATAATAGCTCATAGACTGTTTTGTCAACTGGCTCAAAATTGGCTCTCTCACACTGGCCCCGTTCCCACAGGCCGTCCTTATTGTTAAGACCTGCTGATGCACAGTCAAAAGTAAAAGGCGCATACGTTGATGTGGTACTTTTTAAAGCTGCCCTTGCATTTGGATTATTCTAGCATCCTCTAATTAGAGATCCCGGTTCCTAAATGATCCTAATTTAGTCAAGCTTGTACTTGAGATATAAAAATGGGAGTTTAAGTTGTCTGCAGGGCAAGGTGTGCATGTACAATAAAAGTACAATAATCCCTTCAATAAGCTTTTAATATTTAAGTCTGAACTTGCTCACAAAAATGTTCAATGTTTCCAGTGTTGGCTTCTATTATTTAGCAGAAATTTTGATTCTAGATCTTTTTTTTTTTTTTTTTTTAAATAGTTTGGAAATCTGAGTGTTTGACTGTCTTGAAACCTATTGAGCTTCCAACTGACTCTGGGCATTATAGGCATGTTTTGTGATTATTGTGCGAAAAAATGTAGTGCAAGGATGTAACCTAATATTGAAGACTCAGCTTTAATTGACCATTTCAGGTCTATTTTGTATATGCGTCTTTAATTATACGTTATCATGCGAAATACAGTATGTAACAATTCCCAGTTCAGTTCAATTTAAACATAACCGAAACTGACTTCCCAGATAGCACACATACATCTGCAAGATGTCTATTAAAGATCTCTTGATCTGAAAGCATCTGCTGTGTACAAACATCTGACAGACGTCTGTAAGATGTCAGTTTTACATACATTCTAAATCATAAACATCTTAAAGACATCTAATAAATGTCTATTTGACATCCGATAGGAAACGTCCTGTAGACGTATTGCAGATGAGCAAACATTCTAAAAAATACGTCTTCCAGATGTAAATGCAGACGTCGAATAGACATCTCCAAGATGTACCTGTGCTATCAGGGTTGTGGTTTAGCGAGGGAGTCATTTGTTCGACTCTGAATGATTCATTCGTTTGAGTCTTATTCCAACTGCTATTCATTGAAAAGAATCGATTCATGAGAGTCAAATTATACGTTACGGCTCATGTTGTGTAGATACAGGAGATACAGTTTCTTGCTAATATTGGCAAAATTTTAAATACGTCACAGTTTTTTTTTTTACTAGAAGTTGATTTCTTAAACAATTATTCTTTCTCCGTCATTTTCCCGCTCTGTAGGTGTGTCCGCTTGTCTCTCTCTTCACGCATTTTTTATAAGGAGCGCATGAATATTGCAGATGATCAGGGCAGGGTGAACTTCTTTCTGTTTTTCTTTCTTTAGGATCGGTTCCATCTGGCTGAGAATGCTTTTTAAGGTCAGATATGTATAGAGATGCATTTAGCGTATGTGCTGTCTAACCGTGTGTAAAGATAAACACAAACTGAAACCGTAATTTTATCTGCTCTTGCCCTGACAAGCTCTGCAAGCTAGTCGCATTTCTGTGTGCATGTGTGTGTGTTTGCCCGCGCTAACAGTGTGTGTCAGTGCTGGAGTAAGTATGAAACCATTTGGAAAGCACCAGTCTTTTATTTGAACCTGTCCAGCGGACAAGCATGACTTCATCATTACCTCACAGTTCCCCATTAACGCTTATCAGAAACATATGAGCTCCACATGCTGACTGAGTTCGGCCATGGAAACTTTTCATTTTGTTTTGAGGATGTGTGGAGCGTGAGCGTGTGCGAGTGCTGGTGGTGGTGTTTTTTTTTATTGTGCAACTTACTCTCACTTTCTTTGGTCCTGCCGCTCCATATGAGTCTAATTTCAGGTTTGTTTTATCCTAGTTTTCTTTTTCACTATTTGCATGCGGCGCAAGGACTGAAAGGTTGCATCCATAGCCAAGTGTTTTACGCTGCCAATAAACTGGTCTAAATTAGGGATTTTATTAACTACATATTTTAAAATTGACTAGTTGTATTACAGCTGAATAATGAAGGCCATTTCAGCCACAAAATAAAAAAGTGTCCTTTCATTCCACAAGTCTGACCTTTTTCACACAGTGGTCAGAATTTTGAGATATAAACCTAGAATTGTGAGATCGTAATAACTCTCAATTCTTTACATTCAAGTTTGTATCTTGCAAATCTCTTATAATGCCTCACAATTCTGAATTAATTTAATTTAATTATTTATTTTAGCTCTGCTTTGAAACAGTGAATTTAAAACGCACCTTTTTCGAGAGGGCTTTTGTGTAAAACCGCCTGAAGCCTGTCATGATATGGAAGCCCGTTTTCGCCACTGAAAAAAAATAAAAATAAAATAATAATAATAATTGCGACTTATCTCACAGTTCTTATTTTTTTTTTCTCGCAAATGCATGATACAAACTTACAATTTTGGCTTTTTTTTCTTGCAAATACAAGTTTGTGTCTCACAATTCTGACCTTTTTCTTGCAATTGCAAATTTATATCTTGCAATTATGACTTTTTTCTATTTTTGAAATTGTGAGTTATAACGTCCAAAGACTGATGTTTTCAGAATTGTGCCTTCACAATTTTGACTGAATGAGTTTGTATTTTTATGAGTTTATATTACACACTTCTGACTTTATAACTCTCAGCTGTCAGTTTATATTCAATTCTACGGATGCTCCGATCCACCTTTTTTGCCTCCGATACTGATTCCGATACGTAGCGTTCGCTATTGGCCGATACCGACACCGATCCGATACCAGTGAAGGTTTTTTTTAAATAAATGTAAATGGTTGTGGAACTGATAATTATTCTATCTACTAAATGCAGACTACTTCATTATAAAAAAATAATAATAATAAATATGAAAAAATATATGTATATTCATAATCTATGACTAAAATATATCATAAACCGTGTTAGTAGATAATTCAGCAGCAAAAGTCAGTGCACAGTAATTTTAGAAATCCAAACATTTTTTGTGAAAAAACATTATTTTGTGAGGAACAAATAAGTGTTGCAATATTACACATTGCTATTTGTATTATTATAAAATCCATTCATGAAAAACAATGTATTTATAAGTATATAAAATTAGAATACATTTATTTTAAATGTATAGCATATTTTTTAATAAGGCAACAACATATGATAGATAGGACAAAACAAATACAGTGCGGCACGCAGCGTTTACAATATGCGCAACCGGTGTGCCGAATGATGCGCTTTAAGAAACACGGAGTCACAGCTCGCAGAGCTTTGCATTAAAATGTTCACAGAGGGATGAGAAATTGATGCGTAGTTTATTATATCCGTGCAACAGTTTATAGAACCTTTCTTTTCACAGTTTTACATTTTAGTTACCGTGCGCTTTAAAAACTATCTATAGTCTTTTCTACTCTCGTGTTTTGTTCTCACAGACACGCGGTAGCAAGTAATATGATTTAGAAACAACATTAAACTCGGCATGATAAAGTCCTTTTATGCGAAATCATAGACATTTATCTACAAATCAAGCATAATAATTGGAACACAGAATGATCTTGGAGAGAGCTTTACCGAACTGACTGTCGTAACCGAATGCGACCAGGGTTTGAAGGCTGAATGAACGACTGACTGCCACAGCGGAGAGAAGAGTTTGTGTGAACTTTAATGTAAGGACTTAAATATTCATATCTACCTCACATAAATGGTAAAGCTTCAGAAGACTTGGAATATAGTGCACGAAAACATTATTGTGCTTTATAATACTTTTATACTGCTTAACGGTAACACAGAATAATAAGCACAATATCGGATTTGGATTGAACCTCTATGACCGATACCCTATCCAAAAAGAAAAGCAGTATCTGAGCCGATACCCGATATGAATATCGGATCGGCGCATCCCTATTCAATGCTTAGAAAAAAAGTCAGAATTCTGAGTTTACTAGTTCTCAGAACCGCGACTATTTTAGGGCTGTCAAACGATTAATCGCGATTAATCGCATACAAAATAAAAGTTTGAGTTTGCCTAATAAATGTGTGTGTACTGTGTGTAATTATTATGCTTATATATTTACACACAAATTAATGTATATATTTAATAGAAATATGTTATTAATGTACAAATATTTTTATTTATATATAATATAAATTCTATAAAAAATTATAATGAATACATACACTTGTAAATATTTCTTCAATATATACATGAATGTGTTTGTTTGTATTTATATATACATAATAATTACACACAGTACACACACATATTTTAGGCAAACTCAGACTTTTATTCTGTATGCGATTAATCGCGATGGACATGGGTTTTTGTCAGCACATGGAAATGTTGATGTCTTTGACTCAAGAAATGCTTTTTTAGAAAAGAACTTCTCTTATTATCATTGGATGACCCTTTAAACGAGAGTTTTACAACCTGAAGTCCATTGAAGAAGAACATCTGCATTGACATTCAAGATCTCTGTCGTCTACCAGTCAAACGCAAGATTTATAAACCCACAAGACAGGCGCACAGCAGCATAATGTGGTCATAGACATGTCCACATACTGTTCTGCTTGGTTATTTGATTATAGATGAATGAGATAAATGACAGAGTAGCATAAACAAGTCTTGTTAGTGTAGTTGGATGTGCTGGTGTGGCATAAGACAGCATCATTGTCGGGAATGGCGTGTCTGTGGGATAAGGGTCAGAATAATCTCTTTATACATGCGTGGGTGGAAACAGGCCCCATAGAGATGTTCTCACAGCCCGTAACACAACTCTATCCCACCACAGGAAGTGAGAGGAGGACAGACCCCATGAGAGAGCTTCGGATGTGACACTGAGGACCCCTTTCACAGACTTTGAATGGGCTTATGTCTTGCCTGAGAGATCTTTTCCATGTCCTCTTACACGCTCAGTGTCCTTCTGTTCAGAGAAGATGTGACAAGTTTCCAGTTCCCAGTCGAGTTATGTTTCTGTTCTCGCTGAAGGCATGAAGTGACTTTGAAACCAGTCAGAACATATTTGATGAGCAAGATTTTGGAGAAAATAGATTTTGCTGTATTGCCAAATCACAGTCATGTGGTGCAACCAATGTGCAGAAACATGTGGAGAAAAAAACAAGAAACATGAAATGAAAAACACCTGAAGACTTCATGACTGTGTCAAAGTCAACAAGTCTTCATTTTATGACAAGACAACGTTAGTTCAGGTTGTAAAATGTCATATGGTGCAACCCCCAAAAATGTAATATTTATGAATGAATAATTCATGATATCTGTAAAAGTACTTTTTATTTTATAATAAATATATTCGTAATGAATCAAAACTAACATGAGTAGCACATTATAATAATTGTAGATGTAGTAGTTGGATTATTTTATTCTTCCGGTTCCACCACTGAAAAAGAAATAGTAAATAAAGTAATTGCGACTTCTCACATTTCTAAATATTTTCCTAAAATTGTGTGATATAAACTTGCAATTCTGACTTTTTTCTCGGAATTCTGAGATATAAACCTGGAATTGCAAATTATAAAGTCAGAATTGCATTATATAAACTCACAATTGTGACGTTTTTTCTCAGAATTGTGTTTATATTTCGCAATTGTATCTTTTTTTCAGAATTGCGAGAAATCTTGCAATTCTGACTTTATCCCAAATGCAAGTTTATATCTTGCAATTCTGACTGTAAACTCGCATTTGCACGAAGAACGTCAAAATTGTGAGATACAATCCAACATTTGCGAGAAAAAAGTCAGAATTGCGTGATACAAACTCGGACTCAGACTTTTTTCTTAGAACTGCGAGTTTATATTGTGACGCAGTTGTGACTTTTACAGATTTTTTTGTGTATATCTCACAATTCTGACTTTTACACGCAATTGCAAGTTTGTATCTCACAATTCTGAGGAAAAAAATGTAGTGTTACGAGATACAAACTCGCATTTGTGTAAGGAAAGTCTGAATTGCGAGATATAAACTTGCATTCGCAAAAAAAAAGTCGAATTGTGAGATACTAACTTGCATTTGCAAAAAGAAAGTCAGAATTTTCTCGGAATTCCGAATTTACTTCTCGCATTTTTGAGTTTATATCATGCAATTCTGAGAAACATAGTTTTTAGTTTTAATTCAATGGCCTTATAAACAGACTTCCATATTTAATACCATAATAATCATGCTAAAATAATTACAAATAATTATAAACATTTTTAATATTTATTGTGAAAATTAAGAGAAATGTTTTTTTTTTTTTAAATACAACTTTTTAAAATTGTGATGTAATTTCCACACCAAATATATTCTATGCTTTTTATTAGTTATATGCACTGCCGTTCAAAAGTCAGTGAGATTTTTATGTTTGAAAGAAAGAAAATAATACTTTTCAACATTCTTTTTACTTGGTTGCACCGCATGACAGTTGGAGTCATTAAATGTTAACTTTTGTTGAAAATGGTGTAAAAGTTTTTCAAAACCAACAAAAAGCATGTTTTTATGAACTTAGCCTTTCCCTTTTATTGTTTTACCACAGCACAGCATAGTAAGTTAATAAAAGCTCTTTAGATGAACAAGAATATGATATCACAATGAAGTGCTACATTTTTGACAAGGGAACTGAACTTTTTCTCTTAACTTTCACCTAAATTTCTATTATAGATGCCGTATAAACAGCTTTTTCTTGTCAGGTTTTATGGTTTTTGGTTTTCTGTGGGAATGAAAATTCCTCCTCTGGAGTGCCACTCGGGGTTCCTCCGGTCCGGCTGAATTCCTGCGAGCAGAGAATCCATTTGCATTGATATTAGCAGCTCTTCACCATGGTTACGAGGTCGTACCCTGACCATGAGGAAGAGAAAAAAACAGAACAAGATGCCAAGAGCTGACTCAAATGAGTTCGAGACGAAAACGTTTGATGTCTCAGCCAGTTTTGTGTACGCCGGCTCTGAGAGGCCAGACGTCTTATGCAAGAGATTCAAATTGGACTAAATAAAACAAATGTAATGGTGATTAAAATTTCATTTCAATTAAAAAGAGATTATAAGTGCTTCCAAACAAGAGCTTTACCATGGCCAGCTTTCAACGTTTTGTAACTGTTTGACTTCGCTGGTGGTATCAGAAGGGATGTAGCTGCGGTTTGACAGTTGTTAGTGCAAACCGCTCAAATGTGGTTTGTGTGGGTAATAATGTTGTTCGGTGGTGTTTAGGGTGAGGCTTGACCCGAAGGGCGTGTGTCTGTGTTGGGAACACATTAGTAAAAATGTTCCAGGTCAGGAGTTTAATGGGACCAATCACTGTCATTTCACATCTGCTGAAAGCGGCACAATCACTCCCAGATGTGTTCGTCATGTCTGTCTTGCTTTCTGCTTCGAAACGTGAACTAAAATGCTGTAATTTCACCAGGAACCTATGTGTTGAATCAAAAGTAACATGTAAAGAACTGGTCATTTGAACTGGTTATATTAAAGGAGAAGTCCACTTCCAGAACAAACATTTACAGATAATGTACTGGCATCTAAGATGTTCATGACTTTCTGTCTTCAGTCGTAAAGAAATTATATTTTTTGAGGAAAACATTTCAGCATTTTTCTCCATATAGTGGACTTATATGGTGCCCCGATTTTGAAGTTGGATGTCTTTGTTTTCATGGCACTGAGATTCACAAATGAGGAATGTTTTAATGTCAGACAAACAGATCCCCTGCGGATTTTATGGATACAAAGTATTGCTTTTAAGCCACAACAAAGCCCCACTGTCCATTGGAAGCAATGTACTGAGCTACATTTGGTCCTGACATGTTTATGTTTATCTCTATAAAAGAAAAACATCACAATAATCTTCAATTTGTGGAGAAGGCCTTCTGTTTGGCCTTGTGTTGTTAAAGGAAAAGTCCACTTCCGGAACAAAAATTTAAATATAATGTACTCACCCCCTTGGCATCTAATATGTTCATGTCTTTCTGTCTTCAGTCATAAAGAAATTATGTTTTTTGAGGAAAACATTTCAGCATTTTTCTCCATATAGTGGACTTCTATAGTGCCCGATTTTGAACTTCCAAAAATGCAGTTTAGGAGAAAATACGATTGGAGTTTTTCGACATACCCTAACTGTCATGAACCAGAAAAAAACAGAGTCCAGGCAGAGTAAGACAAGACGAGCATTTGTCATTAAAAAGTATATAAATTCTATTATTTTTATGAAAATAACTGATAGTTTCCCTAGATAAGACCCTTCTTCCTCTGCTGGGATCGTTTCCAACCGCATTTGGGATTGTTTGAAGCCACATTTAAACTGCATTTTGGAAGTTTAAAATCGGGGCACTGTAGAAGTCCACTATCTCTATCTCGGAGAAAAATGCTGAAATGTTTTCCTCAAAAAACAATTTCTTTACGACTGAAAACAGAAAGACATGAACATCTTAGATGCCAAGTGGGTAAGTAAATTATATTTAAATTTTTGTTCTGGAAGTGGACTTCTCCTTTAACAACACAAGGCCAAACAGAAGGCCTTCTCCACAAACTAAAGATTATTGTAATGTTTTTCTTTTATAGAGATAAACATAAACATGTCAAGACCAAATGTAGCTCAGTACATTGCTTCTAATGGACGCCGGGGCTTTGTTGTGGCTTATAAGCAACACTTTGTATCCATAAAATCCCCAGGGGATCCGTTTGTCTGACATTAAAACATTCCTCATTTGTGAATCTCAGTGCCATGAAAACAAAGACATCCAACCACTCTTTTATTCATTGAAAGATCGTAGACGCTTGTTTAATTTAACATTCCTAGCACTTTGCTTCTTGGTAAGGTTTAAATCACACCAAGCCTCGGATCTCCTCAGCAAATCCTGAGATTTTAAATCACAGTCGGTTTCAGAGGAAGTGGGCCTGAACTCCCATGGGTGAGGTTGGTTTACAGCCCAGCGTGGTTTGGGGTCAGATTAAAATGTGCAGCGTTTATTCGAACTCTTTCTAAGGACGTCCTCCCGTCACGTCTTTTGACAACGTAATTGAAGGTGTGAATCGCCAAGCTAATCCCTGTCTTGGCTCAATTTGTCTTTAAACCATTTGGAATTCTTACACTCGAGTTTTTGTTTCAACTTTTTTGTCCTCTCTCACGGTTGAACACACAAACCCGAACGCATGTGTGCTAATGAAGATATATACGTGTTGGCAGCTGTACATCCCTCCCTCCAGCCAAAACAGCTCAGTTTTCCTAGGAATGTAGAGAGTGCATCTTCAGGTGCGGGTCTAGCCTGAGGTTATACACATGTATATGTTGTGTGTGTGTTTGTGTGTGTGTGTGTACATGGATGTCTAATCTGAATCAGTGTGTTATTTTTATAGTTACTTGTTGCAAAACAGCATTTTATTCAGTTTTTTTTCCCTTGGTGCGCATGCAAAGGATAATGTATTGTTTTTTTTTAGCCTACTTGGTTAGTAAGCTTATGTGTGCATATGTGTATGTGTGTGTGACCCTCTGACCGTGGCTCTGAGAGTGGTGTGTTGCATCCCGCCCAAAAAGGAAATGTGCTCTATTGCACTGATTGCGTAAAAAGAAAAAAAAAAAAACAAAACCTAAATATAACGACTCATCTGCCTAAGCAGACACACCCTACCCATAGTTCCTGTTATCAAGTGCCGAATCCCAGTTCTGTATTCATAAATAATGTCCAAAACGTACTGTTTGGCACACCTGCCAATAGTAAGTGAACTGAGAAAGTATAACAATTTTTTTTTTTTTTTTTAATTAAAATTGTTTATTGACATGACAATTTAAATATTTTACAATTTTTTACTTATTTATTGGTGATTAAACAGCTCAATATGTCAGTATGCATCCTAGTTAAAGTTCTGATGGCAAATTTTCCATTAAGGGAAATAGATGTTGCAAGATCTATATGGTGAGAATTCGATGCCAAAAAGAATCAATTCTTTGATTTTGAAGTGTTGGGAGTTGAGAGTCGGTTTTATAGATTCGACTCTCCTGATTTGAGTCTTTGGGCCAGGGGTCTTATTCTTATATAAGACTTTTATCTTGCCACTAGGAGTCCTCCTTAGCTAGTTAGTTAGTCCTCCTTAGTTAACTAGAGCTAGTTCATAGCTAGGGGTTTTATCTTTAAACATATTTACAAAACCCTTCCTTTTTTTTTTTTTTTTTTACTAAGGAAATCTTAGTGATCGTTCACCCAAAAATGAAAATTCTGTCATTAAGATCTTTGTTCATCATCAGAAAGGAGGTACACTGTAAAAAAAACAACAACAAAAAAGTAGTTTCAACTTAAAAAAAAAAAAAAAAGTGTTCGTGCTGCCTTAATTTTAAGTTTAGTCAACATGAAGTGTTAAGTTTTACTACATGAAAACTTGGATATTTGAGTTGAGTAAACTTAAAATTCTAAGGCAGCATGAAAACGTACTTTTTTAAGTTAAAACAACTTTAAGTTGTTGGTTTTTTTTTTTTACAGTGTACTTGTAGGGTTAAAAAGTTTGGTGAATTACTCTTGGATTAAAAAATTAAGAGTAGGCTTTTAGCCTGAAGATTTTTGGTGAATATGACCCTAGATCTTTATCAGCTAGCAGTGGGGATTTTGATTCATCCTGGTGACCCGAATCATTTGATTCTGTTCACAAAAAAAAACTTGTTTACATTCATTCAGTGCTTCAACAGCTGACTCTTTCGGAAGGTTTCAGAATTACACCAGCAGGTGGGGACTAGTGAGTATCAAGTATTTGAATCAAATTTGTTCCAAAATATGTTTAATTTTTACTTGCACTTGGTGAGTATTAATTTTCACAAACAATGCATTAGTGTTTCATCTGAAGGGTTCATATGACCCAACCAAACAAGACTTGACTCGTGTTCCTGTCAGGTGTCATGTACATAAATAAAAATATCTTGCAAGTAATTGAAGGTCGCTTTTTGGAATCGATGCTTCCTGCAAAGTTACATATGTACATGTATCTAGAAGAATAATTGTAAGTTTGTAGGCCCATAAAGTACATCTAAAATTTGATGAAGGTCCACAAAATTCCAATGTTTAAACCAGGAATACTAGATCTACTGTGAGACCTTTTAAAATTCCTATTGGTTGATGGAAATCTGAGCTAGGAATGAAGGTTCATTCTCTTCACTCTGTTAATGATTGTGTATGTTACAGTGGGTATTTATAGATGTGTTAATGACCGATAGGATCGAGTTTACTACTCGATAAAGCCTTCTGAAAGTGATGGTACTGCCAATTTATGGATGGATGTCCAAGCTCGTTCCAAATGCATGGAATTCCCTTCTATTACTGGAGCTTCACAGTGTTCATCAGGGATCACGTTCCTCACACACACAAACTGCCCTTTTCAGATATCTGATAAACAGAGCCAGCTTTGAATTGGCATAAAATCACATAAATGATCCGCACGCAACACAAACTGGACAAACAAACACTACTATTTGACCACACTCCTTTGGTTCCAGGCTGTGTGTCTAAGTTCATGGAGAAGAAGCATGGCTATTTTTATCCAGCTCGTTGCATCCTGTTGTAAGAGATAAGTTAACAGTAGAGTAACAGCAGAGTTTGACCTACGGTCACGTTGCAGCGACAGGTTTGTGTGTCTGATCTGGTGAAATTTATGGCGGCGTCACTGTCCGTCAGTCTCTCACAGATTCTGTCTGGCAAAGCCTAGTCTTCCTGAGGTAGACTTGTGAAACAAATCTGTTAAAAATCACACACATGTGCCAACCTTTAAAAATCTGCTCTTTGAATCCAAGTTGGTTTCATGTGGTTTTGACAACTGGGTACATTTTACAAGAAAAAGTAATTAAATTTCTATCATGGCAACTTGCTACTGCCAGTGTATATGCCGATACGTTGCTGTGCGCATTTAAGAGATACAGTTGCTGCACAATCACCATATATAATAACCTGTAGCCGATCTATACAGGTGGAGCTGGAAAAGTGGAGGGTTCAGAGTAACTCTGAAAGCGCACTGCGAAATGCTTTAGTGAATGCTAACCAGCCATTTAAATGTAAATCAGCAAGCTCATTGGCTGTGCATGCAACATAGAACCAATCAGCTTGTGCCAAGCAGTTTAACACTGTGAATATCATTGGTTTGTGTTAATGACCCATCAGCCTGCACCATCTAGATTTTCATGACAGAATATGGCATTTATTTAAAAATGTCATGTGGTGCAACCAAATAAAAATTAAAACCATTTTCATCATGTTCTGAATAGTCTGTGTGAGTGTAGATCATCTTGATCATTATTTTACTTTCATTAAGTATAATTTTTAGGTACGTTCCTCTAAATACGTCATGTGGTGCAACCATCAAGTAAAATGTAAACTTATTTTCCTTACACTTTTCATACGTGGTACAATATATTAAAATGATTTATAAATACTGAGTTGTACCACGTGACATTTTACAAACTGAACTAACCTTGCCTTGTCTAAAAAGTAAAATTATCTCATATTTAAGAGACTTATTGACCTCAATTGGCTGTTTTTTGTTTTTTTTTGGGTTTTTTTATTACACCACATGACATTTGATTTGATCTTTTTTTGGGTTTTTTTGGCCAAGATTGTGTCCATCTTGTAAGTTGTAACTTTAATTTTAAATTCAGAACTTAAAAACATGCTTATAATAGCTGCATTTACTTAATTCATTTTTAATATGTTGATGGACTAAAATGACAAAAAATGAGCTTGACCCATAAGATTGACTATGGGTGAGGCTAGTCTAAAGCTAATAGAGAAGGATATTGCAGTTTGTTTTCGAAGCACTGTTTACAGGGCAGGTCCCACTCTTTTTCTGCGGTTAACACTTGCGTTATGCTGTCCTAATTTTGCTTTAGTGTTGCTAAACTGGACATAACACTGAAAGATTTAAAGAGCAAATGGAGGGTAGCGTTCTTGCATAATGACTGAGGTCTAAATGTACACTCTTTTCCACCAGCTCTTTACCACTTACAGGCCGCTTCCTGGATGTGGCAATTTAGTCAAGGACGAGGCAGTGGTTTACTCTTAAAAAAAATGACCCTGAAAGTACGTGGCACAGCAGGTTCTGTCTGCCTAAGATTGTATTTTCTTGACGTTTATTGTAGTAGATGTTCCTCGTGACGGTTAACAGTGTTTTACCCGCTGTTTTTGCAGTCATAGTCTTCTGTAAAATGCAACACCAGCATTAAAATTGTAATGTGTTATTGCCTTAGAAAAAAATCACAGAAAAAATGACTTGCTCAAGACCGTTATTGCAGGCCAACAAACCCCCAAAGGCTTTTGGTGTTGAGCCACAATCTCTGTGTGACGTTCTCAGTTCTTGAACCCACCGGCATCAATCAAACCCTGTCATGGGTCGCCATGCAAGTTAGGCGTTGGTATTTTGACAGCAAGCACACACTGACCCCCACCCTGAGTAAAGCTGATATCATTGTGTGAAGAGTCTCCTACTGTTGTTTGTCTTAAGTACTTAAACCGTTTTGACTCCTGCACTTAAGAACTTGTGAAAAATGAAGCTTTTTGGAGGCTTGGCTCAAAGTCCAGTGTTCAGATCAAGGCCCTGTGGTTGCGTTTAGGACAGTCCTGTTGTGTCATTGAGTTTAGCATATTGTAATTTGTTTTTAAATATGTTTTTGATGAGTAACAAACAGTGGCTTTAAAAATGTGATGTTTTTAGTGAAATATAGAACACAAGTCATATCAACAACTTTTATTGTGCTTTGGGAAGACGCTAATTAGTTGCTAGCTGTTACAGAAGCCTTTTAAAAGACATTTTATAGCTAATTTGTGCTTTTCCTGTTAGTAGGGGTTTAACTGGAGAGGTTCAACTGTATTTATGTGGATGTTTTGAAACTTTTTACCTCAGAAAGTATACCAAAACAAATCCTCACATATACAGTACTAGCATTAACGTCAACGCATTTTCCTGATGGTGAGACGCACACGGTTTGCTGTGAGATAATCGAGCCCTGCAGGTCTCAGGCTTATCAAAGCACAGCTCCAAACTCATATCAGAATTTCCACTGAGGATGTGTGGCCGTGAAAACAGATATTGGGGTTGGGGAAGCAACTGTGGAAGTGTAGATACAAGTTAGCTGTTGCTAAAAGCTAGCAGTTGATCCTAATTTGGTGCAGTCAAGATAGTTAGTTAGTGAGATTAAACTATTAAATAAAATTTATTAAACTGTTTAAAATGAATCAAATTTTCCAATGTTTAGATGAGTATAAAAAGACATTTTAAATAGGCTTGCAGTTTAGCGTTTTGTTATGCTACACCACTACTTAATAGAAAAAGGATTAAAGCAACTATTATATTGTGAAAACAGCTGAACTATTGTCACGCTACTGGGATATGCAATTAAGTTAGCAGTGGTTCTACTTTTAGCTAGTTGCTTCCTAACAGTGCTGTAAACCTATGCATTTGTTTTGTCTTTATGTTGTGAGTGTGTGTTCGAGTGACAGAGATTCAATCCACTGCAAGGACAGGAAAGCATTCGGTTTCCTTTTCCTATTCTCGATTAAGTGGACAGGAAGTGCTCTTTTTCTTTTTGACAGATGGTCTCGTGGGTTACAAAGCTGACACAACAGGCTTTGAAGAAAGACAATGTCGATGGTGTCACTTTCTTCCCTTGAATTTGTCTTTTGTCAGTGATTGTATGTAGGTCACCCCATATGATCTCATGGATCAGTCATTGTGATGGATCTATTCAGGGAGGAAGGGGAAACCAGTGACCCTCTGATGTCACAAGATGGGTCTCCGTGATGATGGCAGTGCACCGGATGGATCTGGTCCATGGCCTGTGTCAAACAATCCTTGCAAAATTGACAAGAACATTTGAAAAGAATGATTGTTTTCCCCAATGGAACAGTCCGGGAGAGCCTGAATTGTAGTATTTGGATGCTTTCTGAAATAGTACTTGTGTATCATCAGCCAAGAGTGACATTTCACAACAAGTTGACAAGCAAGAGCACATCTGCCTCTGAATCTGAGGGGTATGTGGTGTACTGGTAAGATTGTGGATAGAAATAAACTTAGGAAAAACAAAAAGAGGAAGATCTTTGAGAAAGTTCCATGACAGTTTTTGTGGACATTTTAATTGAGATTTTTAAAACAACTCTGAACCCAGTATATTGTATGTTGTCCAGTTTTTTTTTTTTTTATCCCCCATTTTTATGACTCTGAGACCCTAGCAGTCTGTTCCACTCTTCTGTATTTCATCCAGCTGTTTTGGAAGCGAGGACTCTGTTGTCCAATCCGATTCCTGGAAGCCAGTGTCCTTCAGAATTCAGCTCCAGCTTGTCCCAACATTCCGGCATCGAAGTTTCTAGAAATCCTGAAGATCTTATTTACCTTGGTTCTGATGTGTTTAATTAGGTTTAGAGCTAAATTCTACAGTATATTGGTCATCCAGGAGCAAGATTGGACACCCTGATCTAGCAATTTTGAATTCTTCCACCTTTTGGGAATGGTACTTGAAGTTGGATATTCCAGTTGTAATGTTTGAAGCAGATTGATCTGCATTGAGAAGTGCCATTTGACGTCCTTCCCAAGACTACTAAAACAATGTTCTATTGGTTATTTTCCAAGTTTTCCGGAATAAAGTGACATTCCTTGTTATACAGTAAATTCGATTTTTATAACTGGATTCCGTGTTTTCCGCATCATAGAAAACATAGGGCCCTAAAACTGAGAGTCCAGCACATTTATATAGGTCTAGTCATACTAGTGAATTTTGTAAACTGGTAAGATTATGGATAGAAATAAACTTTGGAAAAACAAAAAGAGTAAGATCTTTGAGAAAGTTCCCTGACAGTTTTTGTGGACATTTTGATGGAGATTTTCAGAATAACTCTGACCCCAGTATATTATGTCTTGTCCAGTTTTTTTTTTTTATTATTATTATTATTATTATCCCCCATTTTCATGACTTTTCAAGACCCTAGTAGTCTGTTCCACTCTTCTGCATTTCATCCAGCTGTTTAGGAACTTCTGTTGCACTTAAGCGAGTACTCTGTTGTCCAATCCTATTCCTGGAACCCAGTGTCCTTCAGAGGTCACCTCCAGCTTGTCCCAATATTCCAGCCTAGAAGTTTCTAGAAATCTTGAAGACCTTGGTTACCTTGCTTTAGGTGTGTTTATTCGGGGTCGGAGGTAAACTCTGCTGTATAGTGGCCATTCAGGAGCAGGTTTGGACACCTTGAGCGAGCAATTTTGAATTCTCCCACCTCCACTTTTGAAAATGGTACTTGAAGTTGGACATTCCAGTTGTAAAGTTGGAACAGATTAATATGCATTGAGGAGTGTCAATTGACATATTTCCCAAGACTACTAAAACACTGTTCATATGGTTATTTTCCAAGTTATCTGGAATGCAGTATGACTAGAATGGTTTGGAATGCTTTGAGGCCAGAAATGGGCAATTTGAAGCATTCCCTTCTCCCACCTCACCTGCAAATTAGCAATTACGTAACTTTACCTGGCTCATTTGGAATGTTTGTTTCAGAACCTGGCGCATTTTCTTGCTTATTTTGGTTCGTTTAGGCCAGGGATCACCAAACCTGTTCTCGAAGAGTTACCATCCTGCAGAATTCAGTTCCAACCCTGCTACAACACACCTGCTTGTAACGATCAAGTAACCCTGAAGGTGTGTTTGGTTGGAGTTGGAGCTGAATTCTGCAAGATGGTAGCTCTCCAGGAGCAGGGTTGGAGACCCCTGGTTCTAGGCCCTAGGTTTTTAACGCTCTTGGTGTCCCACTGTCCTACAAATTGTATTTCCAACTTGCTTCAGCACACCTAGCCTGTGATGATTTTTTTTTTTCCAATCCAGGTCATCCTGGATTAGCTGGTTCAGGTGTGTTCAATTAGGGTTGTAGCTAAACTCTGCTAGACAGTGGGTCCCCATTGGCAGGGTTGAAGATCTATGGCAGGGGTCTCCAACCCTGCTCCTGGAGAGCTGCTGTCCTGCAGATTCCAGGTCCAACACTAATCAAACACACCTGTACCATCTAATTTAAGTCTTTGGGGTTACTTGATAATTACAGACAAGTACATTGGAACAGGGTTGGAACTGAAATCTGTATAACGGTTGCTCTCTAGGAGCAGGATTGGAGATCCCCGATCCTGCAGAGTTTAGCTTCAACTTGCCTCAACGCACCTGTCTAAAAGTTTCTAGTATGCCTAGTAAGAGCTTGATCAGCTGGTTCTGGTGTGTCTAATTGGTGTTGGAACTAAATTCTGCAGGACACCGGCCCTTCAGGACCAAGGTTTAGGCATATGTGAACACGGCAATCATGCTTGGATTCCCACCAAAATAATCAGTTTGAGATGAATGAGGAAGTCTCAGACCAATTGAAAACGAACTCTGGAGCAGTTTAGTTGTGGTAAGAATGCAATCTGACCCAATGGAATAACGAACCAAGCTGTATCATAATTCATAATGGGAAATGCGTACGTTAGAGCAGGAATGAAGGCTTGGATATTTTTGTACGTGTGTGTGTGTGTAATGACAGCTACAGCATAAAGCTGAGCTGACTTGTCAATCCATCCTAAATGGATGATGCAGTGACAGGAATCCTGGAACATAAACAGGTGCACTCTGACCAATAAGACGACAGTCATTTGAACTGCTGCCTAGTGAAAGCAAGCTGATTCAAGAAGAAAATGCAACATTTTAACAATTACATTTTTTTCAAGGGAAAAAGCCAGCAATTTACAGCACAAAAAACACTCTTACATGAATTCATCTGAACTTAATCATGTAAATTGTAGGGCTCTGTAAATCCATTTCATTTTCCCTAAAAATACAGTTTTATTTTTTTTCCAAATTCCATTTTTTGTTTGACTTTTTTTTCCCAGTATTCCATTTGTTGTTGTTGTTTTCTGTTTTTCAGAGTTTTTTAAACTCTGATCGTTAAGTGGTTAAATGTTAAATGGTTTTATTAATGGTAATGGTAAAAAATGGTAAAAAAGTTTTATTAATCAAAAAGCATGTCTGAATAATTGAGACAATTTACCAAAAATGTATTAAAAGTTTAACAAAAATTACATTTTCAGAAATACTGTGTTGTTTGGGGAATTTATTATTTTTTTATGGTAAATAAATTTTGGAAAATAATTTTTCTGGTAAATATTCCTTAAAAATAATGTTTTGATAATTTTATTACTAGTGGTAACACTGTCGTTACAATAAGTAATAGATTTCTGTCACAATTTCTTCAGGTTAAACCAGACTTTTATTTTGATGGGTTGCTGTGAAGACCTTTAAGTTTCTGTTTGTATGTGATATAATGCTAGTTCAGTTTTCTTCTCACAGGAACCAGTAAAATTCTCATGAATTAACTGTTTATGTGTTCATTTACTCTCATATATTGAGACACTGAAATATGTGCGTAGTAAACAAAACTGCGCATCTACGCATTCATTCACACAGAAACATGCAGAACGTGCAGGTTTCATATTTAAATAGTATTTTGCATCCTAATATTCACAGACACTGGTCCATATCGCATTTTGATTTAAGTGTAATACTTTTGATTTATTCATCCAAATTTTGTCAAATTCCGTGTTATTCCGCGTTATACAGTAAATTCCATTTTTATGACCGGATTCTGTGATTCTCTCCATGTTTTGTGCATAGAGCCCAGTACATTTATACAGGTCTTCCTAAAGATGACTAGTCATACTAGTGAATTTTGTACCTGTTTCATATCATTCCCAGCTGGCAAATGTTCGAATGTAGTATCCAACCATATTAGGACGCAACTCAACATCTCCATTCCCACTGGCTGTCGCCACATCACACATGAACCTGCATGATTAGATAAAAAAAAGCTTGACTTTATTGTAAGGTCTTTAGAGGGCTTTGGGAGGAAAGGTTGTGTGGTAAAGGAACTTTGGGATGCACATGAGTGGTTAAATATTTGCCATATTCTGTTCTCATTTACATAGTTAAAACAAAAGATTGACAGTAAGGATGAAATGAGCCTGACAGTGCATGAAAAGGTCACAGTTGTTTCCTCTTCCTATCCATCTGTGTGTTTGGGTGTGTGCAGTCCTTACGCCTCACAGGACATCTATGTGTATCAGATCGGTTGCTCTTTCAGTGCTAGATGAACCGAAACCCTCCCATTGCCACAGTCATGTCCGTAAGATACAAATCTTGTTACATTAGGGTGTGACTGCAGATCTCTGATCAGATTAGTGATTTGGTGATTCATACCAGCATATAAACATACATTAACTGACTTTTTTTAAGAGGTAGTTGAGTAAAAAATAAAAAATTGTTATTGTTTACTCACCTTCATGTTGTTTGAAACGTACATGTTTGGATTTTTTTTGGCCTATACAAAACAAAAGTAGACATTTTTGAATAGTAGTTACAGCTGTTGACATTAAACAGAGGTTCACAGTGACCAGGACCAAAAGAAAACGACAGAAAAGTATAATAAAAGTTGTTTATTCTTTGTGCAAGTCTTCTGAATTTATAAGATGAAAGATTAAAAAAATTGACTGAAACAGTTCTTCAAAAAGTTTCTTCTCTTGTGTTACACAGAAAAAAATAACATATGAGTTTGGAACAACATTAGGTTGAGTAAATAATGACAAGTTTTTCATTTTTTGATGAACAGATCTAAAATAAATTCTGCTTTTTTAGTGGTCACACCCATTAGTTTCTCTGAAATGGATCTGTATTTCATTAGAACTTCATAATTTATAAGATAAATTAGTTACTTAGGCTGTATTGAAAGTTAGGAAACACCCTTTGATACAGTGATGGGCTGTTTTACATAAACCACATGCTGTTTGTTTAAAAATCTTATCCTTTCATTGGAGCGAAAGGTCGCCAGCCCATCTGCTCCAGCTGTGAGATTGCAATGACCTCGTATCTCCGGCTCCGCTGAGTGTTTGTATACGTTTGTGCTTTGGCTACGGTCACTACACACACAGTTTCTCGTCACCATTGAGCTGCTCGTTCCCAGGGGATTCTGAGTCACTACATCAGATAACCGTCAAGCAGGTTAAAAGCAGGTTTTCCTCTTTGGTGCACCGCAGCGTTACATTGTGTCAGCAGTGGACCATTAAACCCTGTTTACCAAGCACTGTCAGCAATCAAAGCATACTAGCTAATGTAAACCAATAATTTATTTATTTCTTCTCTTGTTTTATTTCATTTATAGTTTTTCTGATTTAAAAATCCTGTTCACTTTATGGTAAAAATTGAATGTGTCAGACATTACTGTAAGTTTGTAAGTCTTTAGTATAATTGGAGGTCGACAAATTATCTGTACCGATATTAAGCATTTTTCTGGTTATCGGTATCAGTTATTTTCAAAACCGATTTGGCGATTTAAAATAATTTAAAATGCATTTAAAAGTTTTTTGTCAGAGCCCTTGTTATTCTTAATTTTGACATTTTCATTTTTATTTTTACATCGGACTTATGTATCGGTTATCGGTCTACTCGATCTGTAATAATTGGTATCAGCATCGGCCCTGAAAAACACATATCGTTCGAACCCATAAGTATAATGTTATTATAGCAACATACCTGCTGCTAAAATCTGCTTGACCGATTATCGGCACAAATATTAACGATTTTTATGGTTACTGGTATTAACGATTTTTATGGACTTTACGCTGAAAACTGAATGTGTCAGACATTACTAGAAGCATTTAAGTGCTTGTTTTAAAGTTCTGTAATTAAGTATAATTGGGGTTGACTGATTATCAGCATGATATTATGGTTTGTTTATGGTTATTGGTATTGGTCATTTTCAAAGCCAATTTGCTGATAAAATAGTTTAAAAGCAAAAAAAAAAAAAAAAAATGTTTGTCAGAGCATTTGCTATTCTTAATTTTGACATTAATTTTCATTTTTACACCAGACATATCGGTTCAAAATATCGGTTATCGGTCTACTGAAAAACACATAACGGTCAAACCCCAAAGTAACCACAATGTTATTATACCGACATACCTGAACTACTAAAATCTGCTTTGTGCCTTAAAATATACTTATCAACATAATAATACAGGTAGTAAAACACACAAACCACACTGTAATTAAAATATATATATTAGGGCTGCAACGATTAATCGCACGATGTCGTGAGGTGCGTTTAGTCAATGAAGCCGGTACTTTGATTAGTAGTAAAGCTCCATCACGTGCGTTCAGCTGGAGCGGCAAGTAATACACAGAGCCGTAAAGCACTGACAAGCTACGCCAAATCGCGTGCAAAATCGAATTCGATTTAATCGTTGCAGCCCTAATATATACACAGTGGGTACGGAAAGTATTTAGACCCCCTTAAATTTTTCACTCTTTGTTATATTGCAGCCATTTGCTAAAATCATTTAAGTTCATTTTTTTTT
>JAHKKF010468520.1:0-12393 GCA_019740295.1 Labeo calbasu | reverse complement strand
AAATGCTGCTCCACCAGCACACCAGCATCCCAAACTGATCCCAGCATGAAAACATCCCTAATGCTGGATTTGTCAGCAGGTGTTACTACATTGACTAAATAATTAAACATGAATTGTGCAACAGATCTGAAATTCAAATTAAATGCAGAAATATAAAATACATATTTAATTATTTGTAATTATAAATATAAGTATATAGATACAGTAGTGTGCACACATACACCTGTGGACACTCTGGGGTCAAAACTCAGGCCGTCATGTTGATCTGTGAAGGGCTGACGTCCACACACCGTCCTGTACATCACGATGCCCAGAGACCAGACTGTTGTTGTCTCGGCCTCATATTCAAAGTCCACAAAGTATTCAGGAGGGCAGGCGTATCCTGTTCATTAAAAAGCAAGAGATATTCAGGTTACAAAAGTCACCAGTAACTTGATCAATTGACACAAATCTCTTCTTCATTAGTATTAAATCACATCTCATTCATTGCAATGGCAACACAAAAAGTCAACTCACCTATAAATACACCCTTATAGCCGCCGCTTGTGATGATTTGACCGCAGATGAAGTCGATCAGTTTGACCTGATCGCGGTGGTGTTGATCACATATTTGTCCAGACAGTGTTTCGCTCCGAGCACCGCTTGGTACTTCAGTCCTCGTGCCTGTGATTCACTCAGCAAATTTGAACTAGTGCTGTCAGTCGATTAAAAATTGTAAATTAATTAATTACATGATGTTTCAATTAATCTAACTAATTGCAAAATAAATTTGACTGAAAATACCCACAAAAGATTGTTTAAGGTTGTTTTTGTGTTAAATGAGAAAGTATTAAGTAGACATTACAAATTGTAGCTTTAGAAATAAATATTTTGTTTAATTCAAAATATAATTTATTACACATAAGCATTTAGGCTGCAACGGCCAAATGAAAACTATGAAACATCAAAGAAGATCATTGGAGAAACATCTCAGTGTTTTTTGATCATTCACGAGTTTGCCTGCCCATCCAGTCCTTATGGGCAATAGTAAACAAACTTGGCTTGCTGTCCTTAATGGAGGCTCAAACCCGAGGCTCGGCTTGAGCGCAGAGTTCAACCCCCCATTGTGATATTATCTAGAGGGAGAATAACAGAAACACAGGAAGAGAAGGGGAGGTGGAGGGATAACGAAAGAACAGAGGCTGGGATGGTGCAATGAGAGCTGCTTATATAGGCTTGTAATGATGATTGACAGGACCTACGTTTGGAACTTCATTACGATGAAATTTACTGGAAACCAAAACAGCTTTGTTATCAACAGTCTTCAAAAGAAAGGTTTGAAACAACATGAGGGTAAGAAATGACAACAATTACAATATTTTTGGTGAACTACTCCTTTATTGTTTTTATTTTATTCTTATTTTTTAAAAATGAAATGATACTCTAAATAAAGTAAATCTGTCAGCAGGTGGTGGTAAATGTCTTTATGAATCATTAATTTATTCATTTGATTGGTTCAAACAGCTGATTCATTCAGGAATGAAGTAAATGTCTGTTTATGAATGAACCTCTGAATCATTGGTTCACACAATTTGTTCAAAACACGGATTCATTCAGAAACTAAACACCGCTGTGTTTCTCAGAGACAGAAACAATTCTGCTGTGGTTTCAAAGGTAATATGTTCTCTGTAAAACTGAGCAAAAACATAATATTGTGTTTAAAACATAACTCAATAGCAACTTATTTACTGAACTGTTGTGTAAAATCACATTTAAGCTTGTGATAGATCGAGACAAAATCAGCACTGGTGTCATATTGCTCTTCCTGCCCGTGTGATATTGTGTGATATGTGATATATATAAATATGAGACAAAACACACAGGGGCATTTTTTTGCACCAATATCTTGAATTTTAGGGTATAACTGCATTTGTGGAGTTGTTGCCCTGCATCATATTTGTCAAGTCAACTATATGAAATATAAGACGACTTACAGGTCTGGGTGTATGGACAGTGTGTTAACTGCATATAAATATTTTAATCACGTTATTTTTCATAACTAATTAATTAAGTTAACGCGTTAAACTGAGAGCCCTAATATCAACAAATCCTTTTAAGAGGACTGTGAATACTCAAGGATGAGGATGAATGGATCTTCCTCTAATGGATCAGCTCCTGAAGAGTCACAGACCGGGCTGAAGATCAGCTGAATCTGTGTGGGGCTCTGGAGGAAGTTGAGCCACTTTGCTGTGCTTTTTGGTTTCATAGTCTGCCACGTTCTTCTGAAGAATGAACAGAAGGCTTTCTTCTTCTTCTTCTTAACTTTGATTTGTTTTTCTGAAAATGCAAAAACAGAGTTAATTGCCACCAGATATTAGAAGTCAAACACTGAGGCCAAATCCCAAGAGTTAACAATTTTTTGACTGCAAAAAGAACAAACATGCTGTAAAGGAATCGGTAAATACATAAATAAAACAGGACAGAAATATGACTTTAGACCCACCTTCAGCTGACTCAGGATCAGTCGGATTGGCTTGACGCTGGACGGCCCAGCTGAGGATCAGTTTGCTCCTGAAGAGTCGCTGGTTTGACAACTTCACCGCAGCCAAAGTCGATCACTTTGACTTCATCGTAGTGTTGATCACATAGTTGTGTTTACAGGTCTCTGAGCTCTTGTGCCTGTGATTCACTCAACATTTTTCTGACAATATATTTTAACAAATCTTTTTAAAAGGATCTTTCTCTAAGTGATTAGTTTGCTCCTGAAGAGTCGCTGGTTTGAGGTCGGACGGGCCCGACTGAGGATCAGATGAATCAATATCAGACATCAGCTGTAGAGGAGCCGCTCTGTTCCCTCAACATCAACATTTTACAGCCAGACATGTATTTCTGAAGAAAACTGATTATTCTTCCTGCTTTTGGGTTGTTTTCCTGAAGAAAAAATGTCTAGTTGCTACACTGATTTTCTTTAAATTTAACTAATTAATTAAATTTGAATGGCACAACAAAACTGACTTTATAGAATGGAAGTGAAAATATGATTAATTTATTCATTCATTTGTAACAATTTATTAAGGAGAGTATTAAGCTGTAGTTTGCATTTTTTTGCCAAGAAAATTGTCAATTAAATACCTTAACCAAGATTTTGGCAAACGTCCTCTCTGGACATGACTTTTGTCTATGTATGGCTTTATATGTCAAGCTGGGGAACAATAGTCTGTTACGGGGTGTGGAGAAGGAAAAAGAAGGGGATGAAGGAAAAATGGAAGAAAAGGAAGGGAAAAATTAAACACCATCTTCACATTTCTGTATGATTTTTGAAAGACTAATGTTTATATTTTATAGAAAATTGTCATGTTATGTACTTCACAGAGCAAACCGCTGAGGTGAACAACACCGGTTCGAGTTCCACCTCAGGCAAGGTTGAAGTCATTCAATAGTCTATGAAGAATGATGATTGTGAACAAAAATAAATCACTTGTCACTCAGATTAATTAAATTAAATATCTGTGTGGTTTGATTTTATATTTTTACTGGAAACTGCAATTTTTTTTTTTTTTTTACATATTATACGTTTTATATTTATTTTCTTCTTAATAACAGTAACAACAATACGATTGACAACGATAATGATGATGGTTTCACCCATGTTCACAGAATATTTTCTTGAATGCAGAGAACATAAGCTCAGAGAAGCAGAGATCACTCATTCATTTAATCTGAATCAGCAACAGACTTCTCTCATTAAATTATAACTTTCTCTCTTTTTTCATCCCAACATATTAACTTTTTTTTTACACCCTTAACATTAACAGACATATTATTGTAGGACAGCTATGAAATGAAGCTGTCATCAAATAATCACATACTCTGATCCCGATGCACGTAAACTAATGTGTGACGCAGTCGATGTAACAGGTAACCAAGGAAACGCTGTGTCATTATTACATAAGCACCACCTGCTGTCAGAGACTGAATTTGCGTTCATTCAGTTCAATCCTTAGTGTTGAGTCCTGCTGATAAACTGACACAATTTATTACTAAGAAAAGTAGGAGAAACCACTGAATATAGTAATTTTCATATATAACAAATTACTTGCACCTCAGAGCGAGCAGACGACACACAATAAATGTGATAATTTCTTACAGGTGATACCTGCTGTTTATAAGCGCAGTCGTGTACGTATACTTTGACGACAGACTTTGCTCAAGCACTTCAGAATGACCATAACAACATTCAGGTCCTTGTGAGTTATTATAATATTTGTAGTAGTGTAGCTCGTAACGGATTCTCTGCATTTGCCTTTTTAAGACATTCCATTAAAATTTGCCCAGATGTAATTTTTTTCACTTCTTTCACATTTACTGCAATTCCTGTGTTTCCTTTGTGTATAGCAAAGGGAGATAGTTCAGTAATGGGCAAATCTGGTGATACTGATTTAATGACCATGAATCTCATCCATTCTTTATTAGTTGGCATGGGTACACATTTTCTCAGACTACAGTCTGTGTCCATGTCTAGAAACTGTTTTTTGGAGGTGTGTTTCAAAGCCATATTTTAAGTTGGCAGTTGCATCATCCTTATTCCCCACCCACCTTGGGGCCTGAAAACCAGGGATGCACAGATCACCAGCAGATTATGCACCAGGGTTGTAAGAATGATATACTCGAACAGAGAAAACAATGAATGCTCTCTCTCTACCCGACTGACCAACACAGTTTCTGGAAAATTATCAGGTGTTGAGCTATCATGATTTACAGAGCTTGTCTTATGTCTATTGATTGAAGTGGACCATTCCAACCTCCCGTCCAGATGAAGTATGAGCCGAAGTACAATGGTGAAACAACGGGTGCTGCAGCAAACCATATTTCTCAGGCACCAGGATCTCTTCCTCCACTGACACAGGATGCAACTTACGTCAAACAAGTCGTCCATTTTTATCACTCCTTAATATGATACTGAGGATCTGTTTTACTCTGGATCAACAGAGAGTGATGGAAGGTGGTATTAGCACATCTAATAGTACGAACTATACTGAAGTTATGATTGAGAAACTCGTAACTCTCATTAGAGGTGCTAAAGGGTTATTCATTAGTGTGACACAAATCATGGGTCTCATGCCGTACCAGGAGACTCTTAAAGAAACTCTTGTTCTCCCTAAACTACAGGATCTGCAGTAAATATGCAGCTTAGACTTGCTGAGGATCTCATTATTTCTACCCCAGAAGTCTTCAGCTTTGGACGGTCTGCTGTAGACCTCATCTCTTTTAGTAGAGAAAATAAGCCTGTAGGCATTTTTGGATGCAGGCTGAGGGTCAAACTTAAGGAAGATGATGCACATGAGGAGGTCACTGATAGCAGGAGTTTTTAATCACAGTGAGGTCAGAGATCAGAGCTGACATGTGCTAGATGGGATCAATGTGTTGTCTTTATTGTTATTACCTTAAAAAATAGTTTGTGACTGCTTTAATAGCCTTATCTTGTTACGGTTTAATCATCAGTATTTGTCATCCCAGATGAAAAAAGTGCATTTTCCTAATGTACTTAGATTGCTCTATTTTTGTACACTAAATTTGTACTTAAACTAACTATACTAAATTCTTTAGTACTTCTTAAGATAGACTTAATATTCTTGGTGTCGCAAAATAGCACAGTTGAGTACACTTATCATAACTAAAACATGCTTTTATTATACTTTCTCTGTATTTAAAAAATGTATTTAGTTGCCACTTGGGTTCAAGTGTACTACAAGTGGTGACTAAATTTTGTTTTGTTTTTTAGCATGTTAAAAGCACATTTTTTCATATTCTTGATGTCCCAAAATAGGATAGTTAAGATGATCTTAAGTTGAAGGGATGAGGATAATAAGAGAACAGAAAAAAAAATACAAATGGTTAAAAAGTTGTAATGATAACTTTTTATATTTAAAAGTCAATAAATCCAAATTTTAATATCATTTAATTTGAACCAGTGTAAGTTTTAAAAAATAATTTTACACTTGTATTACCAACTTTCCTTACCAAAAAAAAAAAAAAAAAAAAAAATGGGAGAGAAGATGGGGTCGAGCAACTGTCATCTGTCAGTGATCCATACCGACTCTCAATGAAAATGACAGGATAAAATGTGAGGAAATGCAGGCAAAGATAAAATAGTTATGGTTGCTGGAAGTAGCAAAAGCACAAGATGCAATAACAATCCAAAGCACAAAAGGACCAGAAGAGAACACAGGACTAACTACAAATGGGGAATTGAATGAAGAGACAGGAACACAAGAAAAACAAAACCAAACAGAACATGGTCATGACAAAAATCCAATAAAATACACTGACAGCTGTCTGTTTGTCTTGGTTAAAGTAACTGAATGTCCTGTTTTACATTAATTGTAATATAACTGTACATATTCCACTATTGTCATTATAAATAAAAGTGTTTACGTACATGTAATTGTGTATATACTTCATAAATATTTGAAAATAATTACGTTTCCGTATGTAGCCTAGATTTACACGCTCCAGAACAGTTATAATTAAGATGGACAGTGAGGTTGAAGTTTGCAGTGGCAGCAGTAAACAGGGCTCTGCTGAGGTGTTGGACTTCTGGATAGCGCTTTCACTGTTTTGCATTTCAGTATCTAATCATCATCAAAGCAATATGTGAAATGTATGTGTAAAAATAAACCAAATGTATTATATTGCTTATAGACCCACTATCATTTTATCCACCCACTGTAATAAACCCAAGTTCTTATATAGAGGAATGTTGTCCGGTGGTGTTGGGGCGACACATCAGGGTGGTGATTCCCTCGTGTGCTGCTTTTCAGGTTTTCAACCCACTCCCCTTCACTAAAATAAAGAAAGACTTAACTATGCCATTTATCCGTTTTATTTATTTATTGTAATTTATTGTAAATCACAACTGATCACAGAAATGTTATATGTAATGTTATATCACTTTACCTGCGTGTACAATGACATAAGCCATCTGGAACTAAAGTGGTTAATATTCTTAATAATCAAAAATAGTAATCTTACATCAAATTTAAAGTGCAAAAATAAACAAACATACATATGTGTAAATTATTGGGTGGGCGGAGGGACAATTATTTTAATAAATTGTAACCCCTTTTAAATTAAGGTAGTTAACAGACTTTTAATTTGAAAAGTAATTGCAGTAAGCACTATTCTCCACAAGAGTGCGTTTCTCTGTGATGCGTGAAATAATTAAGACAGACAACACATCATTTGACAAAGCAGAGAGCGGAGAGAAATAATGACTGTGTCCGAAAGCTCTAAAAAGCTGCCTTTGGAGGCAACATTCTAAGGCAGGAAGGCATCAAGGCACGTCAGAATCCAAATTCTGCTTCACTTCCTGTCTCCGGAGGTACCTTCTGATGGAATTTTGTAGGCAGCATAGATGTATCCTTCGCTGCCTTCGATTTCCCACAATCCTGTGCTTGTGCGTTATATAGGCTATATAAATAAAGATATTGTGGTGAAATTATATAATAGATGAGATCTTGACCATGATATACTTTATGAATAGTAAAAGCATAATAAATAATATTGTTTGTAATAATAGTATTTTATAAAAATGTTAAAAGGGTTCAAATGAGTAGCGAATAAGAATAATATTTACAATATACTACCAATAATAACGAAACAGCCACTAATAACAATGACCTGTTCTGCAATAATAATACTTGCAACAGTGCTTTTATTTTTAAAGCAAAAAATGCCATTCTCTGCCGTCTTTTCTGACGCATAGACCTTCAATGAAAATGACATAGAGGTCTTTATGTATTATTAAAACATTTATACATAACTGTTTAAGATTGTTTTTCTACAAAACCTAGCAATGACTGCACGCTCCACTGCCTCTGAAGTCTGTTCGAAACTGTTCCCGGAGTTTCCTTCGCAGCCTTTGAAGTCACTGCCTGATAAGGCAGCGAGGCAGCAAGTCAGCTGACTAGGCTTTCGGATGCAGCCAATGTTGATTTAAAGCTTACATTTCCTGAAGGGGAGAAGAGGAGTGAAAAAAACTGTTTTGAGTTCTTTTCCAGTGAAATCCGGAGGAAGAAGATCATGCTTTTTTCCCAGGAGTTTTTGTTCCTCCGTTGTTGCTCTGTAATCATTCATATGTGTTCAATTAATGATTTGCAGTAGAAAAAAATAAGATTAATAACTAATTGGTGACAAATAAATATAGAAATAAACATGTTGTGAAGAGATAAAGGATAGTTTTGTCACAAACGCCAGTCGGAGTAAAATCAAATGTGATGTTTAAATCAACTGCGTCACACATTAGTTAACGTGCATCGGGATCAGAGTATGTGATTATCTGATGACAGTTTCATTTCATAGTTGACCTACAATAATATGTCTGTTAATGTCAAGGGTATATTTTCCCAGGATTTTCTTTGTAAAATAAGTTCATATGTTGGGAAGAAAAAGAAAGAAAGTATCTTTAGTCACTGGATACAGATCAGAGAATCACAACACCATACACTTAGAAAACTAGAGAGAAACAGAATTTAAAACTACACGGGTAGTAGATTTTTTTTTCTTGTGTCACTATTTCTGCTTTATTGTTTTTCCATTTCCTGGAAGAATCAGACTTTATAAAAGGATGAATGGATGCCTATTAAAATGATTTTTTTAAATGAATGTTATGTATTTATTAAAATGAAATAATTTTGAATGATATTTAATAAAATGTATTTTTTTAATAATTTATTTTTAATTAACTGTATTTATTATATTAATCCATGTATTCAGTGTATTTTAAATGAACTTATTTTGAATTGTATTTATTATAATAATGTATATATTTGAATGAAATTGTAATGAATTTTCTTTAGCATGAATTCTTTAGTGATGTATTACGTCAATAAATATTTATAAAATGAGGAAAAATTAATGAAAAAGTAATGCTTGGTAATATAATTTTAAACCTACACAAATAAGATGACCGTTATCAGCTCTTCAGCGTGTGATTAATATCATTACAAGAGAAAAACTACATTTACATGATCTACATGTTCAGTTAAAGGTTCACTTTTCTGGAAGAACCGGCAGAAACATATGGCATATGCCTCCATGTATGGGACCATTTTAAAAATGGACTCAAAACAGGGAACTGATTGACATTTGATCTTTGAAAATGATTTGTGTTTTGCTTTATTAATATTTTTCATTTTGCTGACTGTAGAGAAAGTTGTCAGGCACAGCCAGAGGAACAGCACAGTGGATGACTTCTGTTGGAAATGAGAGAGGCCAAATTCCTGACTGCTCAGGAAGGGGCAGGAATGATGGATCTACTTTTGTGTTTGCATCTATTATCATTTATCATTTGACATTTTGTAGCATTTATTGTAGGTAAGAATTAAATGTTTTACAGTTCATAGAGCAGTGACTCATCTTTAAAAAATATTCTGTGAACATGCGTGAAACCATCATCATTATCGATGTTGTTGTTGTTGTTGTTGTTATTATTATGAAGAAAATAAATATAAAACATGCATCACATATAATGATAAAACAGGACTTTTGATAATTTAAGTGTTAAATAAAAACTTTAAGAAAATAATACATACATTTTATGGACTTTTTAGTTTCCAGTACAAATATCAAATCAAATCACACAGATATTAATTAACCTGAGTGACAAGTGATTTATTTTTATTCACAATCAGCATTCATTTTCTTCCATTTTTCTAATTTTTCCTTCTTTTTCCTTCCTCCCCTTCATTTTCTTTCTCCACGCCCCGTAACAGACTATTGTTCCCCAGCTTGATTTTAAGCAAATATTGCAAATCTGTGCACACGAGTGTGAGTTTTACCGTGTTTACTAGAGTACTGTCTCCTACTGCAGCAGTAATGGAGAACAGCTCAACAGGTGAATAAATCACATTTTCAAACAGAACAAGTTTCATTTTGTGAATTTTCATTTTGTTTAGAGATTTTTTACACACAAGCTTTCAAACACAAGAAATATAAAGTCATACATTGACAAAAGTCATGTCCAGAGGAGGCATTTGCCAAATTTTTGGTTAAGGTAATTAACTGACAAATTTTCTTGGCAAAGGAGGCAAACTACAGCTTAATACTCTCCTTAATAAACATGTTCCTTATGTTATAACAAATGAAACAATTATTTGTTTTTTAGTTCCATTCTATGAAGTTAGTCTTGTTGTGCCATTCATGTTTAATTAATTTTAACCCAAAAGCAGGAACAAAAGACTTTCTGCTTTCTTCAGATATAAATGACTGGCTGTAAAATGTTGATGTTGAGTCCAACATCGATTCAGCTGATCCTCAGTCGGGCCCGTCTGGACTCAAAGCAGCGGCTCTTCAAGAGCAAACTGAACAGTTAGAGGGAGATCAGTTCATCCTCAACTGATAAGCAGCAGGTTTAGAGCCACTTCTGCACACAGCGGCTTAGAAACCCCAGACTGGAGAAACGAGAACAGACGGACCGGGCTGAGGACCAGCTGAATCTGTGAGGCCAGATCCCAAGAGTTAACAATTTTTTGACTCCAAAACTAACAAAAATGCTGTAAAGGAATCAGTAAATACATTTGAGTCAATAAAGCAAAAAATTCCCTGAGACTGATTTTTTGTTCCATTTGTGGACACATACACAGGGTTAATTGGCAAACAAGAAAAGTGCATTATTTGAAAATGGTTTTCCTTGAACTAGTAACGTGTCTGCCAGTGCCATTAGCCCTTGACAGGCTCAGATTACAGATTATGGTGGGCTACTTGAAACAGCAACACCAAGAAAGGTTACTCACTACAATATGGTGCACATGTAACAATTAGGATGTTTTTATTATAAAGTTTTGCTGGTTAGCTTTGTCATTGACAGGGTACAAGATGATCTACAATCTAAAATTTAAAATTTCTAAAATTGTTTCATTAAAAAATAAATAAATAAATAAATAAAATAAAAATAAATACCAGGAAATTGATATAAAATAAGAGATATACAAAGACAGTTTTCTACAGAAAACTACAGTTCGGTTCAATTAACAACAGAAAAAAAAACATTAAAAGGCTCAAAGAGCTGGTAACTTAAACAGGGTTCGTACAGATACTGCAAAATGAAATTCAAGGATTTCAAGCATTTTAAGCACTACTTTTTTGGTTTTCAAAGACCAAAATCAGAGATCTCACTTATCAAACAATATCATTATTATCTTTCAAATTCCAATAAATAAACTAATAAAACAAAATTGTAAAAATAAAGTGCAACAGATGCAAAGAATGCAATGACTGTGGCAACTTTAACATTTGAAAGATTTACTATAGCAAAGTTATTGCGGTCCTTATTCAAACATTTTCATGAATATATGATTGACCTGAAGAATGAAAGCTATATCATACACTTAGAAAATCACGAGCTATATCACACTCATAGACACTAAAGTTGTGAATACACTTAGCTTAGAAGATGAGACAAATACTTGAATACAACAGATACTTGGTTCACTAGAACTAGACAGTGTTTTAATATATTTTTTAGAAATTTTAATGACAAAATATTTACCTTTTAAATCACAAAAAGTAAAACAAAGCAGTTGTATTTTGAAATGTTTTAACTAATCTAGGGCTGTAACTAATGATTATTTTGGTATATCAAGTAATCCACTGATTATTTTGACAATTGAGTAATTTGATATTTTAGTAATGCAAATAGAAGTGAAAAACAGGCTTTAGTATGACTATATTTATATGTAAACTAACAATGAGGCAATAACTGGCACAAATAAGTATCAATACCAAGTAATTATATGATTTTATTGAACAACACTGTTAAAATGCATAATGTAATATGCCTATACATATGTAGATAAATGACTGGCTATATGTAACAAATACCTGCAGAGGGCGCCAACGGCCTCTTGCTGTTTCAGTGTGATTCAATGATGTTTAACCCCCTGGGGTCGACGATCATGCCGGCGTGATCAGCTCACGTTTTTTAAGATCAGTGCAAAAGACACTAAAAATACTCTTGGTCACACAAATAAGTGTTATACATCATTAGAAACCATGAGAAGGGTCTGGCTGCAGACATCTGCACCTGCACTCTCAGACAACCGCACTTCCGGAAGTGACGTCACCTGCAGTCGATTTTATTTTTACTTTATTTTATTTATTTATTTTTTTAATTGAATCTCTCAACATTTTACAACAGTAGCCAAGTGGTGAAAACAAGAAAAAAGAAACTAAATTACAATGTCACTCGCAATCGTCACCTGCACTCACTGCTACCTGCACGTCACTTGCAATCTACACAAATGGTGCGTGTTGCCAGTGGAGACAAGACGCTGTGGTCGTTAAACGATTAAAACTAATTTAATAGCATAACATACAGGGTCCTGCAAGTCATCTGCAGGAGATAAAAACAAGACC
>JAHKKF010468518.1:0-14325 GCA_019740295.1 Labeo calbasu | reverse complement strand
TCAGCTTTGAAATCACAGAAATAAATTACATTTTAAAGTATATTCAAATAGAAAGCAATTCTTTTAAATCGTAAAAATATTTCACAGTATTGCTGTTTTTGCTGTACTTCGGATCAAATAAATGCAGGCTTTTAAACTCTTTTTCACTTACTTTCATTTCACTAAAATGCCTGCTTCTCTTTCTGCTGTTTATGCTTTTATATCTGAATGTGAGTTAGATAAAACTGTTGTGTGTAGAGTGATTATAGGTTCATGCTGACGGGATAAATATCACAATGTGTGTAGAGTCATTAAAGAATGAAACATGTTTTTTTTTTTTTTTTCTTTCTGTGGTGATGTATTTACTGTGGAAAAGGGAAGTTTGTGTGGAACAAAACAACCAAAAAGCTTTAGTTATGTCACATTGATAAATCATGAATTGCTACTTGCTAGTCTATTGCAGGTAGTATTAGGGGTGGGGCATTTTCATTTTAGAGAGCATTTGATTGGTCAAAAATCTTTGTAGTACATGATGAGTCATCAATATTTTGGTTTCATTTTCCATAGACTAAAATGTCAGTGAATTTTGTCAATACATGCCCTCAAAACTAATACAGATTTATGTAACGGTTTGAATTGCATAAATAAATTTCTGTCGTTTTCTTGAAATAATGCAATTTCTCTGATCAAATTTTTTTTTACAATTCTGTTTAGTCATATTTAACACATCATTCTCTTTCAATCTTACAGACATCAATCTGAACTCTCCACACAAAGGCCTGGGCTCTGACTCTCTCTCAGAGGTGCCTGAAGAGAGAGGAGCGGCCGCTGTGAGTCCTGGGACTCTCCCACCAGGTCTGACAGAGGAGGAAGCCGAGGAACTGAGACTGGAGCTCACCAAGGTAAACAACTACAGCCACTGCATCACCATGGATTTCATGATGTGCTTGTCTTCTCCAATATGTCTTCAGATTAGGGCTGTTAATTTAACATGTTAATTCAGGATAATTCATTATGCTCATATATTCATGTTATTGAGTTATTGTTTACATCTCTATACAAACTGTGACATCCTATTAGGTTGAGGAGGAGATCCACACTTTGAGGCAGGTGTTGTCGGCTAAGGAGCGCCATGCGTCGGAGCTGAAGCGCAAGCTGGGCCTGAGCCCCCTGAGCGAGTTCAAACAGAACATCACCAAAAGCTGGCAGGACGTCCAGACCTCAAACGCGTAAGCATGCCTTCCTTGTACATGTCCTGCTTACTCAAACCCAGGAGGTAACAGGTACAGTCTTCTGGGTGCCATATGCAAAGTCGGACCCTAAACTTCCTTGACAGACCCTGCAGGAATGAGTAATTTGATATAATTCTAACAGAACTTAGAATTAAAAGGGTTTGTTGAAGTGGCATATGGGTGGTGACTCTGCATGATGGCAGATGCAAGCTGGTAGCTGGTTCCATCAGTGGAGGAATTCACGGGAGAACCGAAGCCTTTCTAACTAATGCACTTTCAGTGTGCTCTCTTCCAGCTCACACTCACACACATTCCTCTCGCTTTAAGCAACTGGAAATCAGCCTAAAAATAAAGAGTCGCAGGTGTCCGGTTGCATTTTCTGCAGGATTGTACATTACCAAATGAAAGCGTTCGAAAAAGCTCTTGAGTGGCTGTTCAGGCAGCGGAGATGACGATTGTTTTCTGTGTAATATTATAGATGGGCATCTATGCCATCAGCTGAAAGTCCTTCAGTGTAATTGTTTTATCAGTTGAAAATGGCAGTCCGGTTTCAAAGGGCTCTGTGGGAGGACTGTAGTCGACTCAGACATGAATCACCACCATTTATTGCTAGAGCGCATGGCCACTGGTTTGAGTGTGATTCTCAAGATTTTAGACAAACAACAGATGTTTACTGTTTTTTTTGATTCTGTAGGTGGAAAAACTTTTTATTTATGAGTATGTGTAGTCATTTACAGGACTTTTCTGAGTTCTGGTCAGTATCCTGGGCCCCTTAAAGGAGAACTCCACTTCCAGAACAACAATTTACAGGTAATGTACTCAGACCCTTGTCATCCAAGATGTTAATGTCTTTCTTTCTTCAGGCGTAAAGAAATTGTGTTTTTTGAGGAAAACATTTCAGGATTTTTCTCCATATAATGGACTGCTATGGTGCCCCAAGATGGGAGGTTTTCAACATACCCTAACTGTCATGAACCGGAAAAAACAGAGGTCGGGAAGAGCAAGACAAGACGAGCGTTTGGCATTAGTATATAAATTGTATGAAAATAACAGATCGTTTCGCTAGATAAGACTCTTCTTTTTCAGCTGGGATCGTTTACAACCGTATTTGGGATCGTTTGAAGCCGCATTTAAACTGCATTTTGAAAGTTCAAACTCGGGGCACCATAGCAGTCCATTATATGAAGAAAAATCCTGAAATGTTTTCCTCAAAAAACACAATTTCTTTACGACTGAAGAAAGAAAGACATGAACATCTTGGATGACAAGGGGGTGAGTACATTATCTGTACATTGTTGTGCTGGAAGTGAACTTCTCTTTTAACAGCCTGAAGTTACGTGGGTCTAGACTGCTTGATGTGAAGTTGTCTACTATTTTGGTAGTGTAATGTTAGCCTACTAAAACATCTGTTGTCATGTTTTTGTTATAGTGTAATCACCCTGTCAGTAGTTTAAGATAAAGTGTCTGTTATTCGTAAGATCCCTGGTTTCTATATTTACTATAGCAGCATAAAGTTCTCATATTTTTAGACCGATATAAAAAATGTTTGCCCAAATGTGTGTTAAACCAAAGATCAAATTTGTGTCAAAGCTTTAAACTGGTGGGGTTTTTCAAATTCCAATAACAATATTTTAGAGTTTGGCCAATAATATATTGTTTTCACATTTCTGGGGTTTACAGAATTGGAAGTCATAAATGGGTAAACTTACAGGTAAATAGGAGTCCAAAGTAAATATAATATTTGCTCCAACAGCAAAATAAAAAATCCAAGGTAGTCTATTTCCAAAAGAGGAAAATATATAGAGCGTTTATATGATTATGACAGTCAGAAAAGAGAAAGATTTCATATTTAATGCCTCAGCTGTTGTATAAACTCCCCTGCAACAGTGTTAAATAGTTTTTTATTTTTATTTTTTTGTGGTTTAATGCCAACACACAGTGTATAATGTTATAAATATGCATTACATTTTTTAAGTGAAAACAAAATATTAAAATACAGTAAACTTGAAAAGTATAAAACTGTAAAAAGAACACATAGTAAATGTTTTAAAGATTTTTAATGTTTTTTAAAAAAAATCCTCTTATGTTCATCAAAGTTCCATTTATTTTATCAAACACACAGAAAAACAAATATAATGAAATATTATTGCAATTTAAAATAATAGTTTTTCTTCTAATGTACTTTAAAATATAATTTATTTCTGTGATGCAAAGCTGAATTTGCATCAACCATTACTTCATTCTTCAGTGTCACATGATCTTTCAGTAATCATTTTAATATGCTCGTTTATTATCAATGTTGGAAACAGATTTGTTGTTTAATTTTTTTTGGAACCGTGTGATACTTTTTTCAGGATTCTTTGATTTTAAAAAAAAAAAAAAAAGTAAAAAAATTTAAAAGAAATCTTTTCTAACAATATAAGTCTTTACCATCACTTTTTATCAATTCAACATATCTTTGCTGAGTAAAAGTACCAAACTTTGAACGGTAGTGTATGTTGTTAGAAACAATTTCTGTTTTAAATAAATGTTTTTCTTTTTAACGTTTTATCATAGAATCCAGAAAAAAAATATCACAGGTTCCAAAAAAATTTAAAAAAGCATAACTGTTTCCAACGTTTATAATAAATCAGCATATTAGAATCACGTCTGAAGGATCATGTGACACAGAAGACTGGAGTAATGATGCTGAAAATTCAGCTTTGCATCACAGGCATAAGTTCTATTCTAAAGTATATTAAAATAGGAAACCACTATTTTAAATTGCAATAATATTTCACAATATTACAGTTTTTTTTAATCCAATAAACACAGCCTTAAAAAGCAGAAAAGTTGTCTTTAAAAAACATTAAAAATCTTACTGATCCCAAACTTTTGAACGACACACTATATTTTGCACACTATCTACTCAAAAATATTCAAATTAGCCACTCAAAATTGACCGCTATCAGCAGAATAATTTGCCTAGGCAATATTTCATTCTGTCAGTTCTTCAAACCATGGTGTTATTGGTTTGTAGTCAGTCAGAGAGAGTTATCAGTAACCCCATATTTTACTTTAGTGATGTGGCGTTCTGCAGCACATAACCACGTCTGTGTTTTTTAGCTATGTGGCGATGTCAGAGAAACTGGGCCAGTTGAATGAGAAGGTTACAGGGTGTGATATGTGAGTGTTTGAACGCATATTTGCAGTGAATGCATGAACTCCTCTCACCTACTCTCGACCTGTCAGTGAAAGTGGAGCATTTGAACACCTGAATCCAGGGTTTTAGAAGGAGACATAACTGCTGCCTTGAGGGTTTTTTTCTGCTCTGGTGATCACAAATCAATGGATGCAGTGCAACAAATATAGACTCAGGTGTTCAAATGCTCCACCCCTTGATGGGTTAAATGAACCATCCATATCAAATGCATCCTAACACAAATAACTAGAACTCAAACAGAGTTTGTTGGTTTTTAAAATGCTATGATCTGGTCTCCTGTAGCGTTTACTCTAACCTGCTGTACAATGTACATATTTATCATAATTTTCCACTCGACTAACTGAAACTTTCCTGAAAGACAAAGGCTGTTTATAGAAGAAAATAGGATCTTAATTAGCACATGACGAAGGCCAGAGGTATTTTTGGTTCTTAGTTGAAGTGGGCGTCTAAAACATTGACTCATGTCTCACATATTTTTGACTCTTCTGTTTTTTTCCCCTTCACAGTCTCTTTGTCCACCCAAGTCCCCTATCTCTGAAATACTTCGGATCCTACAGCTGTTTGCTTCTTTAAAAGTTACGCTGTGCTCATGTACCATGTCTGAATTATCAGCCACTAACATTTGAATCAGCTGTTGAAATTGTTGTAATAGTAAGCGATGCTTTATGTCTGCTCTCTTTGCATACACTACTGTTGAAAAGTTCGATAGAAGTTTGAAGTTGATAAGATTTTTATATAATGTTTTTTAAGACATCACCCAAGCAAGCCAAGGCTGCATTTATTTGATCAAAGGTCATTTAAAAAGAGTACTATTGTGAAATATTATTACAATTTAAAACGACTGTTTTTCCGTTGAATATATTTCTAGTAGCTTATTCCTGTGATGCAAATCTGAAGTTTCAGCGTCATTACTCCAGTCTTCAGTGTCACGTGATCCTTTAGAAATCATTCTAATATGCTGATTTGATGCTCAAGAAACATTTCCTAATATTGTTAATATACAAACAGCAGTGCTGCTTAATATTTCTGGATTTTCGGGATTCTTTGAATAGAAGTAATTGCTCTCACTTTGAGCAATTTAATAAAAGTATTAATTTCATGAAAAAAAAAAATCATACTGACTGGGAACTTTTGAATGGTAGTGTATGTACTTTTACAAAATATTGAGCAAAGATGCACCGGATTACTCTGACTATAATAAAATAGCATATCAAACAGGTTATTAGCTGCTACTAACTGTTAAAGCCGCTGTCATTTTGCTTGCTTTAACATGTCAAAAATGTCAAGTGAAAGAAACCAACTCTTGGACCGTTTTTTTTTCAATGGTTTTTATAAGTTACAGTAATTCTGAACGGTTTAGCTGCATAGACAGGGCTGACATGAGAGGGTTAATCTTGAATCGGGCCCTGTAATGTGACTAAGGTCACTAAGGTCCTCTATGGTTTTCCACAGGTCTCATGACTTTTTAGCGGCAGTCCCGATGTAGTTGCAGGCTTAGCTGAACCTGTCAGGCTGGCTACGTTATCACGAGTGTGTGAGAGATCTCACACTTCCCTCTTTACATACAGTTTGAATCACATTCAGACAGAGACGTCTACAGAGAGCTCATATGTTTGTGTAAGGAAAGTTTTGTCATGTTAAGATGAACAAATGCCACGCCTCAGCATAAGGCCGATTAATGCTTCCTGAAACCAGTCTGCAGTTTTGTGTGCTTGCTGTAGTCATGAATATTACATCAAGATCCCCTTTGCAGTGTCCTCTGCGCTAACATGCTACGTTTCCCAATAGCTAAAGTGGTTTGTAATGTTGTTTTGACTTTCAAGATTTTCTGTCTGTGACTTTTTGTGCTTGAAAGTTCCAGTATACTCACAAGTTCTAAACACCAGGAGTTTGTGTATTTAAGAATGATAACCAGTTTAGTTTTTTTCTGGCTGTGCAGTTTAGCAGCGCTTGTGTTGTGTTTGTGAGGCAGCATAACTGTACAATCATCTTTTTTAAAATGTAATATGTTGTATGTGTGTGTTTAAAGCACGTTGTGATTGTGAGAGTGGAGATTTGAATGTATTACCTTGTTCGTTTGTACTGTAGATATCTTTCAGCTTCTGCCACTCTGGATGACATTGCCAGCTCTGAAGTGTGAGTTACTTCATTCTTTACATTCATTTTGTGTGTTTTCAGGGATCTTTTCTGGACTCTTAAGGTCATGAAGGGTTAAAAGATTGATTTTAGGGTGGCTTGCTATGCTTTGTGGATATTTTGTTGCTGGGTCATTAGATAATACAAGCTTATATAGCATTTCTAAGTAGTTGCAATGTGCTTACTCTGTAGATGAGTCTTTTAAGATTTTTTTGTCTTTAACGCTTACTAATGCTGTGTTTATTTGATTAAAAATACAAGAGAAACAGTAATATTTTGACTATTATTGCCATTTAAAATGGTAATAAATTGTATTCTAATATTTTAAAGTGTAATTTATTCCTGTGATGGCAAATCTGAAACAGCATCATTACTCCAGTCACATGATCCCTTAGAAATCATTTTAATATGCTGACTTGCTGCTCAAGAAACATTTCTAAATATTATCAATGTTGAAAACAGTTTTGCTGCTTAATCTGTTTATGGAAATAAATACAGCAGAGCAGCATTTATTTGAAATAGACATTTTTGTCACTTTTGATTAATGTAATGTGTCCTTTCAGAATAAATAAGTATCAGTTTCTTTAGAAACAGAATCTTTCCCCAAACTTTTGAATGGTAGTGTATGACTAGCATTTTTGGTTACTTTAAGGGTTTCTGACTGGTTTTTGTCATCATGGAGGCTGTGGTCATGTTGACTAACTCCTAAAAAGTGAAGAAGTTAATGGACATTGAAGAGTTTCATGTGATTTTTGTATTTTTCTCTCTCTCCCCACATCCTCTTCTCTCTGCGCTCTTCCTCTTACAGGTATAAAAAGACTCAGGAAACGCTGTCTCAGGCTGGACAGAAGACTTCAGCCGCCCTCTCCACTGTTGGCACGGCCATCAGCAGGAAACTGGGTGACATGAGGTAACGTACAAGTCAAAATATCCACCCATGTTCTTCCTGTGTTTCTCTATTTCTCGTATTTCTGTCACAAATTACAGTGTGACTGTAGTCACTTAGATTTGCACTTTAAAGGCACAACGTGTAAGATTTTTTAATTAAAATATCCAAAAACCTATAAAAACAGTGATATATATTTTGCTGACTTGTGTACTTGCATTACCCCAAATGTTTTAAGGATTGTTTAAATCCAGAGAAATAAGCAAATTTAGCTAGTGTAACAGACCCTGTCATTGCATCTCCTTCCAATGATACCATGCACCCTCGATTTTCCGGTTTTATTTTGTAGAAAACATGGAAACCCCAAAGACACTTTAATGTGTTTTATTAGACATGACGAACGCACAGAGTAGCATTATAACAGAACTTTCAGCACTCTCAAATGTATCTAGTATGATAAAACAGCACTGCTTTTTCCTACATACACACTTCCTACAAAAAGCGGAAGCAGCCAACTGTGGCATATTAAAAGCTCTGCTAATTTTGAGTTGTGTATCACGCTCATCCTTCGTTAGCAATCTCTCCAGTGGTCTCGTTTCACTTCCACGACTTTCAGCTCCACCCTGCTTCATACTACAGTAAAGTCTTTAATACATTAGCTCATCACTGAGCATGATTTCTGTCGAGTCCCGTCGAGTCGCATCAGCTGTGAGGATGAAGACAACAACTCCCATGATTCCACAATCAATCACGGTGTCATCAAACTATGCCTTTGTTCCTTGTTTGTTTTTAATATGCGCCCTCTAGCGGCAAAAACTTACATATTGTGCTTTTAATTTACAATTTTTCTTGTGTAATGTGAATTAAGACTAACACATGGTTCCTTACTAACCTTAATGTTTTGTCTAACTTGGCATTTCAGTTCTGTTGTGTCAAAACTGCACATGATTTATCTTAAACTGTGTGTTTGTGGCATTTCATAGACCTCCATCGCATGTGTCTAAATTGTATTCATTCTGTCTTTGGCTTTGTTTAGACAGCACAATTCCAACTCAAATGTATTGATCGTGAATACCAAATAAAGAAAAACTACTCATATGTGGATTGAAATCTTACGAAATCACAGTGCAGACAAAACATTGGATTGGAAACTGAGTTGGATTTGTATACTGTTTGAAGAAAGCTTTCATGCCTGTGTTCCCTCTGTCCCTGCTTTCCTTGGTTATTGATCCATTCTTTCACATTTGTGTCATATCCTGCTGTCATTCATCATTACTGTGAAGCCTTTATTATCCATAATGAGTGTTAATGCAGTGCGGCCACAGTCAGCAGAGCCACTTCATCTGTAACAGGCTGTTTTAGTCCTTTTACGATGAACAGAAGCTCTACCTAACCTGTTCTTTTGGCTCCTGGTTCACTCTGTTCTTACCATTATTTACACACACATATTTAACTTTCTTCACCACTCCTAACACAAACAGAAGCTAGAAGAAAAGGAGTTTTATGAGGGCCTGAATTTTCCTCTATTAAATGTGACCAGTTGGTAGTAGGTACGTGGTGTTCTGACAAGCAGAGGGCCTGAGATTTAGTTATAAGTATTAAAATCAATAGCTGCTCGATAAATCAGTCTCTAGTATGTGTCAGAGAGACGCTAATAGCTTCATTCAACAGATCAAAAATATTAGCTATGTTTTATCAGTTAAAGCTCTGCTGCTCTGTCGATCCAAACGTCATTTTTCATTCATCAGACAAATAATTACATCACTCAGCCACTTTTAGTCATTGTTTCTGTGATTAACATCTATCCATCATATATAATGGTCTGATTGTTTTTTGTTTCACTTCGTTTTTCCCTGTACTCCGCTATATCAAAACAGTAATTCTCATAATTTGTTCTTCCTGCTTGCTTTGATCATGCTTATCTCCCAACCTGATTGGTTTTGTATCCCCTTTTTCTTTTTAAACGCTGCCTTTGCTTGGTCTACAGAGCTCTTCCTTTCTCTAACTCCTTTGGGTAAGACTGATTAATGCCATCAAATAATTAAAGCTTAACATAGAGCTCTGTTTGTAACACCAAGCCCATTTAATTTTTTAAAAATGTTTTTAATTATAATTTGAATGTAATATTGATTTTAATGTTATTTTAGCTCCGAAACCCTGCTATTTTAATTCCTACCTGCTTATGCATGATTACAGTGCTATACAGTGTTATGTTAACAAGTGTGATTTTTAAAGATCAGGCGTTTGAGCTGTAAACATACCTGCTGGTCTCTCTGCTTTACGTGCTGTCCTGCTTGCTTGCTAACACACACAACTTTTTCTCCTTTTAATGCTTTCGAAGTAGCAACTACTCCATTCGCCATTCAATAAGTATGCCAACTATGAGGTAAAGTACTAGGGTAAACCACTGCCCCTCATCTCAAACCGTTTCTGAGTAATTTGGACAAATAAAATATAAAATATTATGTTCTTAAATATTATTAGCCATTTGTGTGAACAATATTTTTATTTTTTTATTTATTTATTTTTTAATACTCTCTTATAGCTCGATAAACATTATTGCATGCTTACATGTGGTTTTTAACTTTTTATAATCCAGTTTATAAGCTCACTTGCTCCTGTCTAATTAATTGTAATGTTTATCTGCCATGAACTCTGGGATTAATGTGTGTTTTTCTTTTTTTAAATAGGAACTCTCCAACCTTCAAATCATTTGAGGACAAAGTTGGAAACATCAAGGTAAGGTTTTACTTTTAAAATTGGATCAAATACAATGCCAGTCAAAAGTTTTTGAACTGTATGATTTGTAATGTTTTTTTTAAAGAATTCTCTTCTGCTCACCAAGCCTGCATTTATTTGATCCAAAGTACAGCAAAAGCAGTAGTATTGTAAAATATTTGTAATATTTAAAATAACTGCTTTCTATTTGAATATATTTTAAAATGTAATTTATTTCTGTGATCAAAGCTACATTTTCAGCATCGTTATTCCAGTCTTCTGTGTCACATGATCCTTCAGAAATCATTCTAATATGCTGATTTTCTTCAATAAACATTTTTAGCATTAGTATTATCAATATTTAAAACAGTTGAGTGCATATTTTTCAGGATTCTTTGATGAATAGAAAGATCCAAAGATAAGCATTTATGTGAAATAAAAAGCTTTTGTAACATTATACAATATACCATTCAAAAACTTGGAGTCAGTGTATATATATTTTTTTTAATTTATAGAAATTAATCTTTTTATTTAGCAAGGATGTTTGTATTGATCAAAAGTGATGATCAAGACATTTAGAATATTACAAACAATTTCTATTTCAGGTAAATGCTATTCTTCTGAACTTTCTATTCATCAAAGAAACCTGAAAAATTTCTACGCTGCTGTTTTCAACATAATAATAATAATAATAATAATAAATGTTTTTCAAGCAGCAAATCAAAATATTAGAATGATTTCTGGCAGGATCATGTGAATGGAGTAATAACACTATTAATATACAGTAATAAATTACATTTAAAAATGTATTCAAATAGAAAACAGTTATTTTAAATACCTTTTTTTTTTTTTTTTTCATTTAGCTGTTTTGCTGTACTTTGGATCTCATAAACTCTCCAAAGCTGCATTTATTTGATCAAAAACACAGTAAATTGTATTGTTGTGAATCATTACTACAATTTAAAACAATGTTTTTCCATCTTAAGATATTTTAAAATGTATTTTATCTCTGTGATGGCAAAGCTGAAATTTTAGCATCATTACTTCAGTCTTCAGGGCCACATGACCCTTCAGAAATCATTGAAATATGCTGATTTTGTGTTAAAAAAATATTTCTAATTATTATCAATGTTGTGTAGAGAAAAGGTCTCTCAAGGCCAATTTTCCTCCAAAAATCTTTATAATGACAACAGATGATTATTGTTGAGCCATTAAATGTAAATGTTTGTTAAAAAAAGGATGTAAAAGTTTTATAAAACCATATGAAACCAACATGACTACAGTAGTCAACATTTGAAGTGGATCAGAAAAGTTCATCAAACTTGTCCTAAGACAAAAATTGTTTTGGTATTGTTTCGGTTTTAGGACAACTTTTATGAAAGGTTTTGATCCACTTTAAATGTTGACTACTGTATGTTATGTAGAGCATGTCTAAGTAAGTACTTGACATGCTTTTTATACTTAAATTTATTTTTTTTTAATTCCTTTATCTTGGATACTTTTTTTAATGGTTGTTCTGTTTGTTTGTGTGTGTCAGTATAAGGTGGTTGGAGGGAAAGCCAATGGTGAAAGTGCCCACTCTCCGACCGAGTCGAACCCGGCGCAGGACAACCCTCCGTTCTGAGAGTCCAACCTCTTGATTTAAACACTCATCTCATTCTTTGTGAATCCTGACTACACCCACACTTCAGTTCTCCCAATTGTCCCGTTCTCTCCCTCTCTCCTGTTCTCTCTGAATTCTTTCGTCCCTCCTTCCTCTGTCTCCTTTGATACCCCTCCACCTACTGCTAGCATGTGCTTGCTCATCTCACTGAAAACATACACACAGTACAGATTCTGTGCCATTAAATCATCACAGGTTGTACAAAAGAAGAGAAATGATGAATCATTTTGTATTAGAAACTATTTTACACTGCTTTGCATAATGTTTTTACATAACTTTTATCTATATATGACTATAAATGAAATCAAATAACTATATTTAAACTACTGCCAAGCAGCGTTCATCAGATGGCAGAGGGGTACAAAATACACAAAGAACAAACATTTAAATCTGAAGGGGGAGGATTTTAGACCAATAAAGAAAAGAAACTTGCTGCAGGTTTCTATGCTGCTGAGCATTCAGTCGAGTTATTTTTTACTCTCAGTACAATGTGAAGCGATGCTTTGCTGTACACCTGGTGAATGTCTGACCTTCTCAGTCGGCCTTACACTCACACTCTCTATTGCTTCATTGGTCTGTTGCTGGTAAAAACATGTTACACAAAGTTTGTTTTATCTTCTTTTTACCTTTGCCCTCTCTTGCTCTCGTTCAGTTGATGGGAATGTTTTATTTATGCCGTGTTTACGTCGGAAATCGCTTGCCTTTGCTTTGTGCCATGCTGTTTGTGCCACTTAGTAGATGCCATAGACCTTTTGCTGTCAGAATGTTTCACACACAAACTATCACCAAACTATCACATCACAAAGATCACTGTTCAGTTTTATGAAATACAACTGCAGTTACTCATGTGCACTAACCCAAAATGTCAAATGGGGAGTATGTCGTGCTAAGTAAGTCGAATTTCTTTTGTTAGTGCCATTTGTTGGTTTTTCCCAACAGACGTGAACACACGTGTAGTCTGTATGGTAGCACGGTCACTTTTTACCTGAAGGATATTGGAATATGTTTCATTATTAGCAAGTGTAATCTCTTATTTTTCTTCTGTTCCGTTCTGATATTTCATTCACTTAAATGGGTGTCAGTGGGTGGCCTTGTTTCATTATATTGATACACACAATGATGATTACATGCCTCATTGGGTGAGATGCAAGGGATGATGTACATTTGACTGTCTGCTGCAGATGATGAGATGCCAACTTCATGTGACTTTCTACTGGAATCCATGCGTAATGCCATAGAATTATGTGAAAAGAAACGCTGAAAAGATGAGAAAAGATCTTGAACTTTCAGAGGGAAAGGACTTTTTTTATTGTTGTTATTTTGAGTAGTCATTTTGGGGAGGTTGTCATTTAGGGAACAGGCACCATATAGCTTTAAATTAGAGCTCTCAGTTTAGATTTAAAGGCTCAGATTGTTTTCTTTTAGAACAACAGTGGTGTAATGCTTCATTTATTTTTGTCAGTTGTTTGTATATCAATAAAGCATACGTTCAAATGGCCTTTGGTTTGTTTTTTTTCTCTTCCTTTCATAATGATAGTGACAAATCTGCCAGGAGGTGGCAGTACAGCGTTAACAATTAACAATAGACTAGTGCAGGACTGGAGAGGCCTTGTGTTTCAGTATTTTTTTTTTTTTGCAGTGAAGTGTATGTAGAGAACTTACATTTGATTAAGAAATTGAAATATTAATATAATATAGTTGGAAAAAATTCCAGTCCATGGCCTACTAGCAAGACTATGGTCTGATTATACATTGTCAGACTTTAAGCCAGCCCAGGCATTCACGGTATATAAATCTAGATTTTCTAGACAGTTTACAATAGCTTTTTATTAATTAATTGCTATTATGTAATATATAATTTTTATTTTTTTCAGATAATTTGTTACCAGATTAATTGGCTAATAGATAGAAACTTCATTAAAATAAAAAATTAAATTCTGTGTTATTCTTCTTGGACACAAGTTGAAAATGTTGAAATTCATTGCTGGGGAAAGTTACTTTTAAAGGGGTCATCGGATGCCCATTTTCCACAAGTTGATATGATTCTTTAGGGTCTTAATGAAAAGTCTATAATATATTTTGGTTAAAAATTCTCAGTGGTAGTGTAAAACACCCTTTTTACCTTGCCAAAATCAGCTCATTCTGGTCGAGGCTGCTTTAAATGCAAATGAGCTCTGCTCGCCCCACCCCTCTCTTCTGTCTGTGGAGTGACGAGCCTGTTTATTTTAGCCGGATTTAGCCGTGTTTAGCTGCTAAACTTGCTAACTAGCACATTATTAGAAAAGACGATCGCAAAGATTCATTAAAAAAAACCCTTATACTCACTTCTGGTGTAAGTGAAGCTGGACCATGAGTGATTCGCGCGAACATAGACGGATATATGTAGATCGGGAGGCGCTTTCCTTTCACAAACAAACGTAGTCCACTGCATCTTCAGCAACTCAGATGTTGGGAGTAAATGACGACCACTATGTTCATTATTACATCCAGCAACACAACACCTCAATCG
>JAHKKF010468517.1:0-10021 GCA_019740295.1 Labeo calbasu | reverse complement strand
TAATAAAAAATAATAACAAGAAAAATCAATCTCTTACTTGCATCTTTTTTGCATTTCGTTGTTTATGAAGATAAGAGAGAATTCACTTGAGTTTTGATCCAGAATCATGTGCAAACCCATATGTCACCGGCTTTTGCACGGTGATGAATCAAAGTGAGGTGATGAGATCTCGTGCCAAATCTGTCAATAAGCTTGTTGGACTATTGTTATGTATAACAGTTCCAATCATCAAATCTTTGTCTCCTCTCTGCGATATGCATGGGTAGTCTGTGTGATTCGGGTCAATACAGTTTGGATATGTCAAAAACTCCCATCTTGTCTTCTACAGAATGCAGAACACTGCAGAGTGTTTACAAAGTGAACATACAAAGAAGATCAACCGCCCTTTACAAAAAAAGGTAAAACAGCATTGTAGGATGATTTTGAAGTTGAAGACGGAAACGAGATGGGAGTTTTTCGACATACCCTAACTGTATAGACCTGGATTACCCAGACTATGCAGGCGCATCGCAGGTACATTTATTTTCTAAAAAATAACTCCCATCAATCTTAAAAGAATGAAGCTCTCTTATGTCTCTGACTTTTTAACATCTACACTTAGTCAAAAAGAAAAAAAAAATGATAACATGAAATTATGACCTTTACTTGCCTTAAACCATCTTTCCCTCTCTTATGAAGAAGGTTTTAGGTTCTGCAATAAAAAACACAGATATTAGTGGTTTAATTAAAATGTGAACACATCATCATACTATTATTGCATCAAAATGTAAGTAAATGTAAGCAAACAGGCAGAAGACAATGGAAATATTTATTTTCTACAAATAACTCATATCAATCAAAAAAGAATGAATCTATCCTGTCTCTGGCTTTGAAAATCTACATAAAACATTTTTACTCTTAGACAATAAAATAAATAAAATAAAGATAACATTAAATTATTACTTTTACTTGCCTTAAATTGTCCCTCTTTTCTAAAGAAGCTCAGAAAATTGCCTCCTCACACAAGTAGGCTTCTGTGGTGTTAGCCTCAAAGTTGGTTTGAGTTCTGCGGACATCAATGGTTTAAATAAAATGTGAACAAGTCATCATACTGTTGTTGAATCAAAATGTGAAGTAAACAGGCAGGAGACAACAGAAACATGTATTTTCTGAAAATAACTCACATTAATCCTGAAAGAATGAAGCTCTCCTACATCTCTGGCTTTCAATCTCTAAAAAAATGCAACCATTCTTTTACTAATAGTTAAAAAAAAATGATATTATATTGAATTATGACCTTTACTTGCCTTATACCGTCTTTCCCTCTCTTCTGAAGAAGCCGAGACGATTGCCCCCTCACACACGCAGTCTTCCGTGCCGTTAACTCCCGCCACGGGCACAATGAAGACTCAAAGTCTGAATATTACATACAAAACATTACTTTCAACAATTAAAACTTAATCAGCCTCAAAATACTTAGGGAAGTCTTCATTACACGACACTGCTTTCTTTAGGAAACTACTTTCAGTTTAATCGTGAAAAAAAAAAGTTTACGAACTGACATGTAAATCTGTTAATAACCCTCTATTAACACCTAAATCTAATGTAAATATGACATAATAAACTCACAGATGTTGTATTAAAGGTATCTCTTCCGTTCAGTAGAAGAGGCAGTTAAGACTATTTCTGAGGGGAAAACCGCGTCAGCATATTTTACAATAAAAGCTCTTTTCCGACTTTTCCCGCTTTCCATGAAATCTCAAAATACTCCCGGAATGAATGATGACTTTACATTTTTAATCTTTACTTACAGAAAATCGTCCTTCACTCGCTTCCATCCGCAGACGCTGAGAAAATGGCAGCTTCCCGCACTGGTCACGTCCGGTGAACACGATGTGCGTGCTCTCTCTCGGGTCCGCGTTCCTAACCCAACACCGCTGGGTTATAATTTAAGACCAGATTTTAACTCGAATTGGGTTAAATCAATCCAGCGTCCTTACCCAGCAGTCTCAACCCAGCATTTGGGTTAAAAAAAACAACCCATATATATATATATATATATATATATATATTGCATCTGAACTCGTCATATATATATATATATATATATATATATAAACACACACACACACACATTATATATACATCACATATGTGTACATATATTTATACATGCAACATGAAGATAAAAGATTTAGTTATGAATTTTATGCATTTGGAAAATATATTTTTAAAATATATTTCAATATATTCAACAATGTTTCACATGTATGTGAATATATTGCACTTCCGTATGGGAGAAAATAAAGTTTACATAACCTTCAAGGGGGCAGGGGCTGCCGTTGGGGGGGGCGGGCCGCCCCCCTAATATAATGGCAGGGGAAGCACTGTAATCTACAAGGTTTAAAAACGAGTTAATCTGCGGGTCACGTGCGTTCCGAACTGTGGGTCGTGATCCGCAGGGATCACGGATCAACCGCGATCCGTTGCACACCTACTTGGAATGTCATGACTGATCAATCAGAATCAAGTATTCCACAGAGTCATGTAATAATTTAATTTAAAGCACAACCACACAAATTCTGACTTAACACCTCTTATTTACTTTGAGATCATTCTGAGGTTAAATACAGGTTTAAAATCATAAGAAATAGTTTAATAGCTATGATACTGGTTTTGAATGCCTTGGAAAAAAACAATTAATCTTAAAAAATAAAGTATATGCATAAACCCAAATAGGACATAAAACAGTTAAGAATAAGCATGTGTCCTATTCTTTGATCTAAACTCCTGAAACGTTGTCTCATTTTAGAGCAGTCAATGCAATTTTGGAAAAGTCAGTTAAATCTGTATGTGGGTGTGTGTGAAAAAAATTCAGATGTAACCCCCTTTGTAATCATTAACATTTTCAAAAGTAACTGTAATTTAATTACACGTTTTTTCTCAGTAACTGTAACTAATTACAGTTACATTTATTTTGTAATTAAATTACGTAATTCCGTTACATGTAACTAGTTACTCCCCAACACTGTCTGCAACCGCCCAAGTTTATCATGCGGCCCCTTGGGAAAATTAATTGCCCACCCCTGGCCTACAGACAGGAGGTTAAAGACCTGGCTGTCTGGTGCAGTCATAACAACCTGGAGCTCAACAAACTCAAAACAGTGGAGATGACAGTAGACTTCAGGAGGAACCCCCCCTGCACTCCCCCCTCTCACCATCATGGACAGCACTGTAATGACAGTGGAGACATTCAGGTTCCTCGGCAACACCATCTCTCAGGACCTTAAGTGGGACATTCACATAGACTCAATTGTCAAAAAGGTCCAGCAGGGGTTGTACTTCGCCAGCTGAGGAAGTTCAACCTGCCTCAGGAACTACTGTCCAACAGGCGATACAAGCGGTCGCCTAGAGCCCCGCCTTAAGGGGAGGGCCGCGAGGTTGTCAATTGGATTTTTAGGGGCGTTCGACTTAAAGTGGCGCTGCGCAGAAAGATCCGTTTTTAAAATCAAAGTGCAGCTAGAACTATAGAGCAGAGACAGCTCTGCATGCTTTCAAATCACTCTTGCGGTACTTTAATGTCATCCACCGATCGTGTGCGCAGCACAACTTCAAGCCACACGCACCTCACATAACTAAATTAACGTACACCAGTGCTGTACATGTGTTGAACGTATAAAAAAAAAAAAAAATCTGTCTGTGCGTTCAGATTTACCTCTGTATAATGTGTGCATGGGTTTGAGTCTGTTTACAAACCTGTTGTCTATTGAGAACATTTTAATTACATGATTTTGCTCCAAATTCATTTAATAACATCAGTCGAGTTTTTGAAATAACTTCCTTTTTTGATCTGACGTGGTTTACATCACAGAATGCAAAATCATTATTTTATACAGTATTTTATAAAGTGATAAAGGCTGTTGATTAGCATTGCACTGCATCTATAGTTTATTCATATAAAAATGCCCGATATGGCGCGAAGAACAGAGATAAACCATTTAGTCGCAATCGTACAGATATGTCTCCATGTTTCATGAGTTAAAACGTCTCTATCTGAGTTTTATTCAGCTACGCAAAAGCGTATACCTTTGTCCATATTAGGGATTTCCTGTATGAATGAAACAGTATATTACATGTATTACATATTAACACCTTATTTTGGGTAAAAATAGGAATATTTTTTCTCTCTCTCTCTCAGTGAATGCATAAGATTTTCAAAAAAAAAATAAATAAAAAAAAAATAATCATAATTACTTTTATAATAAATTTTATACCTTTCTTAACATTTATAGTTAGGCCTCCTGCATGTTAACTCATACTGCAGTTTTTTTCTGAAAAATATATTGATAATCATTAACTATAATTATTGTTTTGTTTAATGTTTTTATTTAGTAATAACAATAATCAGAATTAGTCATGTTGATAAAAACAACATTTGGCCAAACTCAGTGTTCTTCTGTTGTTTAATTATTTGAAATGAAACAATGATAGAGAGATTAAAGTGAAGTTGTGGTAGAAATGGAAACCAAACAATATCTTTCCGGAGCTGGAAAAAAGGACTTTTTGATTGCTATATACATAATATTTATTGCTGTAGTACTTTTTTTTTTTTTTTTTTTTACCTGCAGTGATGCCCATGATCACAGACAGACTTGTCATAAAAGGGAAACTTGAGCCACATTAGCATGTTACGTTACATAATTACAGACTCGGATCCAATGTAATGCCATAATTTTTTTTTTTTTTTCGTGTGATCATCAATCAATCCTTAAACAAGAGAATAGCCTGCATTTCTTATCATTTATGAATATTAAGGCCTATGTTTATTTTGTTTATGCTCTGTTTATTTTGTTTTGTTTTTGTGTATACTTAATTTATATTTTATTTATTTGTTTCATGTGTATCTATTTATTCAATCTCACTTGCACTCATTTTATTTTATTTCTTTAAATAGTTTTTACATATGTTTGTTGAATGTGTTACAAATAATACACATTCACGCTTAAATATTGAAATAGTCATTTTATGTGCTTTCTCTTCACATGTCAAATTTCTATGACAGTTTTTTTTACACTAGTGGGGCCTATTTTCATTATCTTGCCTAGGGCCCCACAAACATACAGGCCGGCACTGCTTCCTACTCTCCAAGAACTGTACTTATCTAGAGTGAGCAAAAAGGCTGGCAAAATCACTCTGGACCCCTCACATCCAGCACACTCCCTCTTTGAACTGTTGCTGTCGGGTCGACGCTACAGGGCACTGAGCACCAGAACGGCCAGGCACAGGAACAGTTTCTTCCCTTAAGCAATCCATCTCATGAACACTTCACAATAAACGTAGAACACACAACACTATTATATATTCCCTTATCCAGTTATTTATTTAACACACATACTTATTTACACTTCAAATTTGCACCTTACGTACATAGTAAATTGTTTATTTTGTATATTGTAAAGTTATTGCTGTTTTGCATATTGTCTGTCTTGTATAACTGTATATTGTTCTATTGCACTGTGGAGCTTCTGTCACTACAACAAATTCCTAGTATGTGTAAACATACATGGCAATAAAGTTCATTCTGATACTGATTCTGATTAATTAAAGTATGGTGGTTTCACGTTTTGGTAATTAAAGTGGCTTGCAATGCGACTACAATGACTTTGATAACTGAAAAACATTTGCATTAGGGTGCATAAATGCCACTAGATGCCAGCACAACACAACACAAATTACTCTGTTCATTTAGTTAAGTTTTAGCTTAGTTGTTTTGAATTTTCTTATTCTTATTTGAGTTGTTATATGACAAATAAATAGGGTGGATGACAATAAGGAACTTCCTTTTCTAGGACTTGAAATTGCCCTTAATTTTTTTTTTTTTTTTTTATTGGGGGTGCAGCATGTTTTTATTGAGGGTATTTATTTATTTATTTATTTATTTATTTTTTTTTTTTATACAGATCTAGTATTTTTTTTCTGACCATCAAGTGTCAGTCACTCTCAGTGCTAAATGGCAGGAAAACATGCTAAATTCTAACCATTTTTTTACAGTAGATAATACCAACAATTCATAAAACTATTTCCACACAGCATGGCACGTTGTGAGGATAATAAAATATTAGCTTATTCCTCATTGAAAATGTTTTTAAAAAAGTGTATTATTATTATTTTTATAATAATAATAATAAATTATTTTATTTATACCAGGGGTCACCAAACTTGTTCCTGGAGGGCTGGTGTCCTGCAGAGTTTACCTCCAGCTTTCCTCAACACACCTGCCTGGAAGTTTCAAGTATACCTAGTAAGAACTTGATTAGCTGGTTCAGGTGTGTTTGATTAGGGTTGGAACTAAACTCGGCAGGGACACCGGCCCTCCAGGACCGGGTCTGGTGACCCCTGATTTATACAATGAATTATAGGCCTGTAATTAAAATTATAAACACTGCAGTCATCAGTGAAAATTTAGAGCAGCTTTATTTCATGTACCGATATTCAAAAACAACCTGTTTAAAATATGTTTCTTCTCATGTTTTTCACTATATGAGCCACAAGAGAAATATTAAGGAAATCATTTTAGACTGTTATATACCGTTATCAGCATATGTTAAAGGGGTCATCGGATGCCCATTTTCCAGAAGTTTATACAAATCTTTAGGGTCTTAATGAAAAGTCTATAACATTCTCAGTAGTAGTGTAAAACAATACCCTTTTTACCTTGTCAAAATCAGCTCTGCAAAAATCAACACATTCTGTTAGATGTTCCTTTTAATGCAAATAAGCTCTGCTCACCCCACCCCTCTCTTCTCTCTGTGGAGTGATGAGCAGTGCTCTGAGAGACTTTACTTTAGAGTTTACTTTAGCCACATTTAGCTGCGAACCTTGCTAACTAGCACGTTATTAGGAAAGGCGATTGCAAATATATAAAAAAAAAACAACTGAATGAATCGCGTGAACACAGACACATTTATGTAGAATGGGAGGCTCCTTCCCTTCACAAACAAGTCTTCCACTGCATCTTCGGTGAATCAGATGTCAGGAGCAAATGACGACTATTATGTTCATTATTACATTACTACATTATTACAACAACAGAACACCTCAGTCGCTTAAGAGCCATTCTTGTCTACGTCCCTGCTCCGCCATCAAAACTATGGCGATCGTACTGTTACAGCTCATCAGGGAGGGTCGAAGGTAAGATGCCAGTGTCAATCAATCTATTGTGGGAGCGGCTTCTGTCGGTGTGACATCACACAGACAAGAAGCTGAAAATGGCTTAATTTGAAAAAGGGGAAAATATTTTACAGATTAAATGAGAACTACAGGGTGGATTTTTATCATTTTAGGGTAGATGCGATAACACTGCCAACACACATTTATGTTTAAACAACATGTAAAAGTGTAAAATGTAAAAAGTCTGATGACCCCCTTAAAGTAGATTTGTTTCTTGTCTCTGAGAGAATATGCGCTGTTAATGCAACGTTTAGCCATCAGGGTTTTTGTAACTTTCACTTTATCTGTAGTGAATTAACTGTCTTGTGTGATGCTTGAACCCTCCCCCATAATATCAATTGTGTATAGGTCACATATTAGGCACTTTTTTAGGTTTTTAGAAAAAAATAAACAGCATGCTTACTTTTTTATTTCAGATGTGCGAATAACAGTGCAAAAGAACCTGTTGCTAAGACAGCCAAAGCAAATAAGCAGCCCACTCATGGAAAACAGAGACTGATGTTGATATGTTCCACAGGCTCTGAGATTCCTGCCAACACAAGAACCTGAACCACAGCTAAAACCGAGTGATGCACACATTCCCATAAGCCTCTTCATTTTTTTATTTTTCTTCAGAACACATAAACATCATCCACTTTGGAAATGCCAGGTATGTGTCAGGCGTTCACCACAGCCACCTCCATCTGACACGACACCCTCAGCACCGCCCACTCGTTCTACGTCACCTGAGTACTGATCACGCACACCTGCAGCCACTTACCACGCCCTATAAAAGACTCTTCTGTTCATTCTCTTGTTGTCTGGTCTACCGTTCACACCCCTCCGTGTTCTCCAGACCCATGTATGTTGAAAGGACTCTCTGGCGTGTGCTATTTGCTTGCTGCATTCCTCTGTGCTCGATCTACGGACTCATCTACTACGAACTCTCAGTTAAGCTATCAAATACTACTGGTTTACTGCTTTCCTCTGTTTCTGGTTTCTTCCCTGGGCAAGACGTGACAGTATGATGTTCATTTATATATTTCAACATGACATTCACTACCAGTCAAAAGTTTTTTAACAGTAAGATTTTTAATGTTTTTTTTTTTTAAATTCTCCTCTGCTTACCAAGCCATAAACGTTGGTTTCTCAAAAACACAATCATGTACATACATGTTTCTTACATATTACTGTCGCTCAGTGTTTTCAGACTTTTATAATTTTATAAGCAACTGAAAATATCCTCAGACCCCAGAGCGTTGTTAGTCACATTGAATCAATGAAAGCAGTTAAATCTGCTGTTTGATCAGCTGCAGCGATCAGTATTTCCTGGATTTCTTCTGTGGGGTGTATTTGGCGTTTCCACGCCCTCTGGCCTTCGGATGGTAATTTACTACTGATCACAGAACCGTGCTTCACTGACAAGATGCGTGTATGAATATCACAGCTTTTCCTAATATCAATTGCGATATTATCGCAATTTATCGTGCAGCCCTAATCCTGATGAATATTCGCCACCCAGTGGAACCAAATATTTCTGTGACTTTGGAATGATTAAAATCATTCCCCTGGGACTGAAAAGCCCAGAGTTGAAACATGTCGTGTCATCCAGACATCACGCTCTGATGATATTAAGTACCAAATTCAAAACTAGTTCAGAATCTAATTCAGTGCAAGATTCAAATGTTTTGGAGAATAATGATTTGGTTAAACCGACTACAGAAAGCACAGCAGTTGATTCAAATGTGGAAATTTCCGCATCTACTGAAATGAGAGAACAGTTGCATTAAGGTGGTAATGTTGATATCACTAAAACTGATGCAACAATATCTGATGCTATGAGTGGAATGAATGATACTGTAGAGACTGTAGAGGAGTTAGAACAATCCAGAGAACAAGTTAGACCTAAATTTAGTGATGCCGTAATGCAGTCAAAACATGTTTTTTTTTTTGTTGTTGTTGTTTTATCACAGATTAAAGCTTCCTAATGACAAAGAAATAACCAATCAATGAGAAATTGTAGCTTCTGCTATTTATTTTTATGAGGAACTTTATCAGTCAGAACTCTGTGATGAAGCAACAGTTGAAGAACATCTTGTCTAAAGAACAGTTGTCTAAAGAAGAAAAGATGGAATTGGAGGGATTCTTGACCATTCTGTGGAAGAACTGAACAGTGGCAAATCTCCCAGGGGCTGGTTGCACCAGCTAGACGTAAAAAAGCTGGGTGTAAGCCCTATGCTGGGCTTTGCAACGTCCAACTTAACAATAAATATTTACACCTGTTGCGCCAGCTAAAACTAGGATTAGGCGCAATGTAGGGTATCAGAGCGAATCAGACAAATGGAAGATTTGATCAGAACATTTGGTTGAAACCAAAGAGCTAAATTACACAAAGAGGCCCAGGACCACGTCATAAATCTGTCCAGGATACCCTGGCACCAGCCAGCGTGAAGTAAGCCAAACCAACCAAGTTTCACAGCTTTGAACAACTTGCAACATTAAAACAAAAGAACACAATTATTGATAATCCCAATTTAGAAAGGAGATTGTCAATTTTGGGGCAAAAAACCCCAAGACCATTGGTCAAAGATACAGCACATCAGGACCATCACATGAGGAAACTTTTTTGGGTGGTGCTCCCCCACCCAAGACAAGAACCAGACTGAAATTCCTTCAGAATTCTTTTGTTCCTCAGAACATGCCCCTAGCTTACAGAATGGCAGAGAGACTGTCCCTTTTACCTAAATACGCACCAAAATGATGCTTAAAAGGACTTATGAATGAACATCAGACCATTGCATAACTCCCTACTATGTATGTTACCCACACATTT
>JAHKKF010468516.1:0-17965 GCA_019740295.1 Labeo calbasu | reverse complement strand
AAAAAAAAAATGGGGACATAGGACAATGTCCTCATAAGTCACCCTCTCCTTGTAATACCTATGTCATACCCATGTCATTATACAAATTTGTGTCCTGATATGTCACAAAAACATGCACATACACACATATTATTAATGATTTTTATTGGAAAAGTAGGGAACTATACTATGATGCCCATTACAAGATCTCACTAAAGTCTTCTCTTTACTGTCCTTATAGCCACCAAAGGGAGAGCTGAAAGACCCCCGATGCCAGGCTCCAAATCACTTCAGAGGAGTTCAACACCAACGCAGAACCTGTGGAAAGATAAGCACACACACACAAATACCCACGAAACAAGCTAGGTGCAATAATTATACCCACACAGCATGCAGGGAGAAAGAAATGCAACCCATGGAAGCAAGAAACTGAACCTGCAGGTCTACAAACACCCTGAGGAGGCAGTGTACACAAGAAGACTAGGACAAAAACATTATTTACACTAGGCAGCCGGTCCCATAAAAAATGAAACAAAAAGCCACACAATACTTCAAAAAAGGAACAGTAAACAGTGTGAAAATAAATTGAGTATGTACTAAATCAAACAATAAAAAATCTTAAGCAGGGCTGTCAATTTAATGTACAGTGATGTACAATTAATTATTTAAAAAATAATTATACTCCTTGACCCATAAGAAAAATGTTGAAGTACCGCCAGCGTGTTTTAAAATCACGTTTTGCAATGTCTAGTCAATGATGTACTCTACTGTAACGTTTTCAATTATTCTAAACTGGGGGATTTCCTCAGCACATTTGAAAATGAAAATACTATTTAATAAGCATAACATGTAATTATTCAATTAAACTGCTAAACTGTTTAAAAACCCTGCTCTTAATACATTGATCGATTTATGTTTCAGGTTTGTCAACCTCATTTATCATTCAAGTCCAGCACTCATCACACTCTTGTTAAAATCACTTTAATTGATAGACATTCCTGATAATCCCTTTTCCTTAATTTGAATCCCCTCAGAAAGCAAGAGGACTTATGCTGCTAGTGTTTTTTTTTGTCCTAGAAGTCACTCCTAGCTCATAGTGTTTGTGTGTGTGCGCTTTTGTTGCGCTTAGGCTGTTCCAGGGCTATTTCAGGGGGCATATCCTGTCTACACAAATACTCTTGGTTGGTTGAGTTTATTAATGTGATTTTTTTGATTTAGTGTTGCTGTACGGCAAAGTCACATTGCCTTATGACACATATTTGAGTTATAAACGTGGCTCGTCTCTAGGAACCGATATTTTTGGAACAGTCATATTATGTGTCATGTTTAACATGTAATGCTTTATAGAAAAACAAACAGAGGGTTCATGGGTTAGTGAGAATGAAAAACAGTCTTTTTCATGCATGCATTTTTAATGCAAAATTTCATTTTTAATGCAAAAAAATCAATAAGTCATTCCTGTTAGGTTTAGATTGCAACTCAGTGCTTAATTTTCTTTACAAATAAGGACACCCCCCAGTGGACATGCACTTCATTACAGGCCTGATCAAATCTAGCAGATGAAAATTGCAGCTATTTTATCAGCAGGGTGCAGGCATGTCTTTTTCTATGCTTTAGATAATGTCTTTCAATGCATGCTGTTGTTAAACAGGTTTAAACAAGACAAGACCATGCAGAACCCAGATAACATGGGAAATATTAATATATAAGACAACCTAGACAGTCAGTGTGAATTCTTTAGATAAACTCAAGCTACAGATGTTTTAAAATAAGGGACAGAAGTGTAAGTTTTAAGGCAAATACAAACGTGTCTTGGAGCACAAATGACACCCATGAAATACGACTCTTGCCTCTTGGCGCAGTGCATAATGACAGTTAGGGAGGTTGACTGCCTATTTTGACAAGTGAAAGCAGACATGGCCCATCCAAAAAACCTGCCTGTCGAACTGGTCTTCATTGCTGGATGATTCATGGTTAGGGACTTCGTTATGAATCATTGACAGATATCAAAAGAAAAGAAAACAGAGTAGAGATTAGATGTGTCAAAGTGGCTTCAATCACGCAAAGGCACTCTAATCAGTTGTTTTCAAAAATAAGCACTGTTTTTATTTAGCGGTAACCATCAACACCTCTTCAAATGTGGCTTTATGTCTCACTCAGCATGTTCTGTTATTATGGTTATGTTGCTATGACATGTTCAGTTAATTATCAAGATCGTTATATGTTCCAGAATCACTTTTTGACAGCATTTTTGAATGCAATCAAGCTGTTATTATACAAAGAAAACTCCATTAACAAAGCGCTGGATCATTTATATCCAGTTGAGAACGCACCTGTGTTGTAATAAAAACACAAACATGGATTAAAGCTTTCAAACAATTCCAACCATCCCATTGTAACTCAAATGATTTTAAAGCCTATTTAACAAAGATGGTACTTTGGCTCTCAGCCCAACCACAGCAAAACACATTGGTCATATCTGGCGTGCACATTAACACAGCTCTTTCCCTAATCTGTGCAACCACACAGGACCACCAGTGCAGTTTAACATGACATAACCGTGTCCATCAAATCCACACAGTGCTCTCTAGACACTGTCAGCCTTTCTCTCACTAACTGCCGGTGTTTGCACAGCCAGCTGTTAGATTCAAACTCTGTTGACACATTAATGGAAACTGAAGAAATTAGAAGAGGAAATGTTCTAAACGTCCCCAGTCTGAAAAAAATGAAAATGTTTACGGATATGTTTGCGCATCTGTTGTTTATCTTTTCTAAAATCTCTGTCATGGGAGAGATGATGTTCTAATGGTAACAGTTCAGCTTCTTGTGTGGGATACATGATTGTGGATGTGTTTTAACAAGACATGTTGCAAAAGCATGTATAAGCATTGTATTAAACCATCTTCTATTCACTTTTTTTCTGAGTAACCCTTGGGCGCCACCATGATAGATTCTAACTTCCGTTTGGGTGCTCTCGTGTTCCGCTCTCCATAGAAATTAATGTTAAATCGACTTAATCAATTAAACTAAAACCTTTTCAGTATATCTATATATAAAAACGTGCGCAGGGTTAAGCTGTGCCGTTATTGGCTGCCACAGTAATAGCAATAAGCATAAGAAATTCCTGTAAAATACTTGTTTTGCGCACCAGCAAACCTGTCCGTGTCTGGCGCGGTATGCCTTGCATAAGCGATGACAAAAAAACGTTCATGGCAAGTGCTTAAGTTAAAATACTGAGTGTGAAACAATAAAATCTGTTGAACTAATGTGCGCTCTTGTTATTTCGTGAACAAAATCCCGCGAAATTCGCTCCTATTGCGAGCTGTGTGTGTGCCCTCATCTGTTCTCAAAGCAGCTAACGTTAACGTTACGGTTAACTTTGCGTCGCTTCACCATATACCAACTCATTAAACTATGACAGGTGAGTTACTTCAAAAAGAGTGTCATTGTGACACTGTAAAGTGATGAAACTGATGTCCTTTAAATCATTTTCATAGGTTTAGCTTTATATTATCGTCTGGTAATATGCGTTAATTTGACCAGCAACATCCGAGACCGGAAATGTAAAGCACTGATCCAGTCAGAGGAGATTTAAGCGTTTAGGAAAATAAATGTGGATAAATCATATAGCTACTAGGATAGTTCACCTCCAAAAAAGAATATTCTGTCATTTATTACTCACCTTCATGTCATTCTGAACCTGTATGACCTGTATTATTATTTTCCACAGAAATAATTCATTCAGGTTTGGAATGACATGAGAAAATGATGAGTAAATGATTTTTAACTTTTTGTGTAAACTCATATGTTTGTCTTCATGCGAAATCAGCTTTGATATAGGCTTTACTGTGTGTTTATTTTTAAAGCACCATTTGCTTAGCGTGTACTCAAGATTTGACAGGGAAACAAACCAGCTGGTCTTGTCTTCGTTGCACAAGAAAATGTCACGCGTGCCAGTAGCTGTTTTACATTACCCTCATGCCTGAGTCTTGTTGCGTGATTACCAGAAAGACACTCTTGTGATCCATTTCAACATTTACAAGAAGAACAATCGTCAGATGTGAAATGGTGAAACTGAACACCCTTTTGCAACACTTGAATAAGTCTTTTTCATCTTTCACGTATGAAGGTGAAAAGGGATAGTTCACTAAAAAATACTTTACTTACACATAAGAGAATTATTTTGAAGAATGAAAAAAACAAAACTATAAACAATTAAAAAACAATAAACACCATTTAATGGTGTAATGGTTTTAATGGTTATAGTGGAACTTGTATTGGTTTTAATGGACGCTGTAATGGATCCTGTTGGCCTCTACTGGTAATTGGTCACCTTTTATTGGTGGCTTGTTAAAACCAATAAATCCTACTGAAATATGTCCCAAAACACACTACAGAAAACCATTTTTTAATGGTTAAAAGTAGATAGTATTTGTAGTGGAAACTATTAGAATTTTCTGAGATGGTTCTATTGTTTTTTTTCAGCAGAGTTAGTTACCAGGTAGTTTTGGTGGACACTGATTTTGATTTGACATTTCTCAAAATACCTTCTTTTGTGTCCCACATAAGATAGAAATTCATATAAGTTTGGAATTACATGCAAGTAAGTAAACGATGACAGAATTTCTGGTGAATTTTTAGTGAACTATCCCTTTACACTACACTTTTCATTAACATTATGCACATATTGTGTAATAAAAAGCATTATACTCTACGGTTTTGTTGAATTAAGTGCTATTCCTTCCTCTTCAGATCGTTTAAGACTTCCTCCTTGAATAGCAGATCTTTTCTTAGATCTCATTTTTAGAAACACCACAATACAGATTGCAGCCAGTAATAATAGGCCTGCAATCCCTGCATACACAGCATACATTGTCAGATTAGTCTCACGTTCAGGTTCAGGTTCAGTTTCAGGATCAGGTTCAGGCTGAGGTGTATGATCCACTTTTCGTACTGTTTTTAAAGTTTGGTCAAACTTTAGATTGGTGACCTGCCTGAAGAGACACATGTCCATGTATTCTTCCTCCATTATCCATGAAGGGGATTCCACTTCATCATCTTCATCACCTCCATCGTCACCGTCATAAGCATTCTCATCATCGCCCTCATCAGTCTCATCATTATCCAGCAGCACCACGCACAAGTACGTCCCACTGTCCTCCTTTCTGGGATCAGTAATGATGAGAGAGGAATGTACCCGTGATAATTTTACACGACCCTGTAAGTCAGTAGGTGGGGTTAAAGAAGGATCCCCCGAGTCCATTATTAGGATGTCCTTCTCACCATTCTTTCGATACCACAGAACGCTGGCGTACTCAACTTTACCGCTAAATGCTGGTAAAGACATGAAGTTACACTGGAGGACCACCTTCTTATCAGGTACAGAAAACAAAACTGTGGTTGATTCAAGCAAAGGGCACACATTCAATGTATAATCTTCAACGAGGAAGGTAGAGAAACATTTATAGCTCCCAGAATGATCTGAAGTGAGAGACTGAATGTTTAAGGAATAGTCAGAATTCATGCTTGTCGATAAGACCATCTGATTATTCGTTGCAGATGAGTTAACTTGTCCAAGGGGTGTTTTCCAGTGATTCTTTCTGAGGGGGTCTACTGAACATGTAAGGACTACGTCCTCTCCCACAGAACGATAAATAGTCTTCAGTTCAGGCTCCTCTGGTAGTCCTATGGTTTGGAAGTTCCTGCATTGCTCTCCCTCCATGACCAGACAGAAAAACCGAGGTCTGTCCTGAATAAACTCATCAGAAACGTGTAAAAATGAGCCTTCGCCTTGAACCTGAATCAGGCTTTTAAACTCTGCTTGTAATGGCTCCAAAGAAATCTTAGTATCCATGAACAAAGATACGGTGTGCACATCTCTGTACCATTTCACTGTAGCATGCTTTATGGAATCCTTATTGCATACCATATCTGCACCTGTGCCGGGTCTCAGTGAAATTTCCTTAAAGTCGAACTCCTTGTCACAAATGTAGAGGTAGTGTTTGCGATAATTCTCCATGGTGCTATTACTCCAGCACTCTCTGATGTAGTTGCCAGAATCAGAGTACTGAAGATTTGTGATCCTCAGACCAAGCAGCCCTTCCACATCAGTGGAGAAAATGATTCGACCTTTAAAGGAATCAGGTGGTGGAACTGAAGAATTTGAGTACTGACCCAACAGCTCCTTTCCATCTGCAGTCTGTCTGTACACAGCAATGTCGTCGCCAAAGCAATAACCCATCTCCAGTTCCCCACCAAGAGCTTTAAAAATGGGCTCTGGCTCTTCTACCGCAAAAGTGCCCACCAGCAGAAGAGCAAGAAGTATCACAGTGCTCCTGAATTGGATCATCCTGTTCTACTCTGTCCATCCGTGAGACTGCTTTCAGCCTGTTGCCTTCCACATACTCAGAAATTTGAGTAACCTGTTTCTGAAGTTTGGCATTAAGATCCACCCACGTTGGGATGTTGTCCTTCTCAGGTGCAGTTTTTCTTGCTTTGCTTTCCTCGTGCCTATAACCTCCCTTATAACCCAGAGCGCATGTTTATCGCTTATCTTTCCATTTAAGGTTCTTCTTTTAATCTTGTGTCGTCGAAAGCTTTATCTGTTGCATCAAAAGAAATTTTGAAGCACTGCGTAGACAAACTGGTTTATTTTCTTGCTTGCGCTCTTCCTGTTTAGGCTGTACTTTGACACTCTGCACGGCACTTCAATCACACCACTGAAGCGAAACAGAAAATGCAATGTGTAAAAAATTAGTCCGTTAATTCTTAAGTGAAGCTGAAAAAAGGAAGAAATTTTTTTTTGGTCTTTTTTGGAGAGTCACAGCTTCAGTCAAACATTTCAGCAATGTTATGCAAGAACTTGATTGTTTGCATACAGGGGAGAAAATGCAATGTGTAAAATATTAGTCTGTGTTAGTTCATTCTCACGTGAAACTGAACAAAAAGAACACATCTGCTTTTTTCAGGGAGTCACAGCTTCAGTCAACCATTTCAGCAATGCTCTGCAAGAACCTGATTGTTTGCATACAGGGAAAAACCTTCACAAGTGTTCACTTATTTGCTACTACAACATGCTGCGATTTCTGGCAAAGTAATTGTTTAATGACGCAGCTGAAATGTGTAATTGATTTGAGTTACACTTATAAATATTCGAATACACACACATACATATTTACAGTACTACCAGTCAAAAGTTTTTGAACAGTGAGATTTTTAATGTTTTTTTTTTTAAAGAAGTCTCTTCTGCTCACCAAGCCTGCATTTATTTGATCCAAAGTACAACAAAAAAGTAACATTTTGACATATTTGTACTATTTAAAATAGCTGTTTTCTATTTGAATATATTTAAAAATGTAATTTATTCCTGTGATCAAAGCTACATTTTCAGTGTAACAGGATCCATCAGAAATCATTCTAATATACTGATTTGCTGTTAGCAAGGATGCTTTAAATTGATCAAAAGTGATGAATAAGACATTTATAATGTTACAAAAGATTTCTATTTCAGATAAATGCTGTTTTTCTGAACTGTTTTTAACATAATAATAATAAATATATTTTTGAGCAGCAAATATTAGAATGATTTCTGACGGATCACGTGACTGGATTAATAATGCTAAAAAATTAGCTTTGAAATCACAGGAATAAATTACATTTTAAAATATATTAAAATAGAAAGCAGTTATTTTAAATAGTAAAAATATTTCAAAATTGTACTGTTTTTGCTGTACTTTGGATCAAATAAATGCAGCCTTGGTGAGGAGAAGGGACTTCTTTAAAAAATATTAAAAATATTACTGTTCAAACCCTTTTGACTGTTAGTGTACAGTATGTTAATATATATAATGTTTAATATTTTTATGTATCTTTCTTTTTTTATTCTATCATACGTGCTAATTATTTATTTTATTATTTTTTAAGCCACGTTTAATTTTTTGGAATTTTTAAGTGTGACCAGTGTGCCTGCAAAATGTATGTTTTATTAAAAACCTAAAAACATGTCTTTTTGAGACAGATTTAAACGTATCTAAATAAATCGTAGTCCTCACGTAAAGAAAATCCATTGTCTTAAACTGTACCTTGTCAGCCTACAGATACCTAATAGTCTGTGGGGGCCGTCTGAATGCAAAGCTCTTTGTAAGTCGCCAGATTGTAGAGACTTCAAGGGTGGGCTGAGTGAACAGTTTGAGTAGGCAGGCATGATCCAGCATTGTGATTAAGCTCCAACTGTGACTCACTCTGCACTGCCGTTCAAACTAATTGCTCTCTGCGCTGATTATAGAACTCACAGTCCCTGGTGCCATTTTAAGCAACTTTTCTGTTTTGAAAACACACAGAATGACTGCGGCTTAAAATAGGATTATCTGTTAGCTAGAAATAGTTTGGCTGTCATCCATAAATGTTCATATTATATTAGTGCCAGTTTTTACTATTTGTAGTTTAGGTGTGTGGTCAATGCATATATTCCTTTGCTGTGTTTGTGTCATTCATCAAACTGTGTAAATCAAAATGTTTGTATATGTAGTGGTTTCAGTTTTCCTCCTGTACTAAGGGTGGCGATGTTGCGCTCAGATTGCATGGACATAACAACCAGAATAAGAGAAACTGAACGTCCAGTCTAGAAGATGTGACTGCTGTTACTCAGTTTGTCTTATAAAGACCTTTTTAGATATGATAATACTGCCGACTAATAAATAAAGGTAATATGCATTTAGACTGTGCTGTTTGTTTCTTTACCTCGATTTCATGGTTTATGTTTCATAAGGGAGAACACAATACATGGAGAACGCACTCTCTCATGTTCTGTTTAGATTGACTTTATGGCGTGCTTGCGTTTGATTCAAGTGTAATAATAATAATGTTATAATTACAAAATTAACTCCTAATTTTCCTTTTTTTTCCCCTCTCCTTCGAGAAAAGGATATTCATGTAGGGCTGATAACTTTTGAGTTTAACTTGGAGTGAGAATTTTCACAGCGGGATGGGTTGGTTTCATATTCATATTTGCTGAGTTCTGCTCTCAGTAACTTTCTAACAGTGTATGCAAAATGATTCATATATGAGCAAATTATTTTTATTGCCAAATATGACTATCAGCTACAACTCATTGCATTGATCTCTATGGATGTTAGTGACATCAACGATCTTTGAAGGGGACACTGGATGCAAAATTAACTTTTACATGGTGTTTGGGTATAAATGTGTCTTAGCAGTGTGTGGACACAACCACTCTACAATGATAAAAATCCATTTACTTCTCTTTTTAATCCCTAAAAAAACCTAAACAGTCTTAATTATCAAACGTTTTGATTTTCTGACCAATATGTCATATTGCTAAGGAACAAACAAACCATGTTTCATAAACTGTAAGAACGTTATTGAGAGCATAACTACGAATACAACTTTACCGCAGTAACCAAAACCACCACTCATCCCACAGTGGAAATTTTAATTTCAGGTTGAAGCCCTACTTTAGATTGCATAAGAATATTAGAGATGGTATACCCTGTCAGAGCGTGAGATCAGTGTCAAGTGTGTGAGTCTCATGCTGAAAGGGTGAGAGTTGGCAGCCCTGTCAGATAGATAGATAGATAGATAGATAGATAGATAGATAGCTTTGCTAATTTTATATAATATAGCTTTTAAGTAACATCTGTTTTAAGTGATTCAGCAGTTAATATTGACAACTCATACTGTACCAAAATATCTGTGTGTGTGTTTGTGTGTTGGTCTGTGTGTTACATGGTAGCACTGTGGTACTTTTGAAGTATAGGCCTACCTTGTAACTTGTTTAAATTGAATTATCAAATTACAGCTGATTATTTTTAATATTACATATTTATACAGAAAAATGGATATATATGAATTATGAATTTTAAAATATGAATTGCTTTCTCCATAGCTGCCACACTTCCTGTTGACTAGCTACTTTTTTTTTCTGTAGCTTGCCCAGCACTTTAGTACAGCTAAGTACTGCCATACATATACAAATGCGATACATATACAAAAAGTGGCTAAACATTTTTAATTCATGATAGTTCATACACACTTCTGTTCTACCTTTGTACTTAACTTTATGACAATCTACTGCATTTTATTGTTTATATATAGGCTATCAACTGCTGCTGCATAAAAGGAAGCAAGCGAAACTGCGGATCATGGTGGGACATACCTCTTACTCAAATTTTGAGTAATCTATTTCTGAAGTTTGGCATTAAGATCCAGTGTTGTCCTTCTTGGGTGCAGGGCTTTTTTTGTTAGTTTCAGGTTCTTTTTTAAATATTGTGTGATTTGTCAAAAGTTTCATCTCATGCATCAAAAAATTTTGAAGCACTGCATAGACAAACTGGTTTATTTTTTCCTGTGGTCTTGCGCTTGAAGGCTGAATCTTGTGTGTACAATTTATTTTAAGAGGTACTTTGCACGGCACTTTAACCACACTTTGACCACAGAGAAAATGCAATGTATAAAAATTAGTCTGTGTTAGATTTTGTGATTAATTAACTGCTCTCTGTGCTTATTATAGAACTCACAGTCACCGATGCCATTTTAAGCAGCTTTTCTTTTTTGAAAACACACAGTCCTGAATGACTGCTGCTTAAACTAGAATGATCTGTTAGCTAGAAAAAGTGTAACTTCCATTCATAAATGTTCACATTATATTAGTTCCAGTTCTGACTATTTTGTAGTTAAGGTGTGTGGTTAAATATAACCACACACAAATTACCCTTTGCTGTGTTCGTATTATCCAACTCTGTAAATCAGAATGTTTTTTTTTCTTTTTTAATATGCAGTGGTTTCAGTTTTCCTCCCGTATTAAGGGTGGCGCTGTCGTGCTCAGATTGCATGGGCATCACAAACAGAATAAGAGAAGCTGAACGTCCAGTACTGTGATGTAGATGTGACCGCAGTCACTGCAGAGGTACTGATAAGTTTGTCTTATAAACACGTTTCAGTTATGATATTATTGCTCTTTAATAAATGCAAACGGCGTTTAGACTAGGCTGTTTGTTTCTTTATCTCGATGTCGTGACTGTTGTTTCATAACACACCCCCTCATGTCATGTCGAGGTTGACTTTCTAGTGTTTGTGTTTGATGTAAGTGTAATAATAACAATAATATTATTATTACAAAATTAACTCTATTAACTGTAATTTCCCTACTTTTTCTTTTCATTTTCTTCAAGAAAAGGATATTCAATGAATATCTCATATCAGTGGTCAGAAGTGTCCCAACCTATGTTTATTAAATACAGTTGAGGTCAAAAGTGTAGCAGAATCTGCAAAATGTTAATTATTTTACCAAAATAAGAGGGATCATACACAAAATGCATGTTTTCTTTTTTTTTTTAGTACTGACCTGAATAAGATATTTCACATAAAAGACATTTACATATAGTCTACAAGAGAAAATAATAGTTGAATTTATAAAAATGACCCCGTTCAAAAGTATACATACACTTGATTCTTAATACTGTGTTGTTACCTGAATGATCCACAGCTGTTTTTCTTTTTTACTGATAGTTGTTCATGAGTCCTTTGTTTGTCCTGTTAAACAGTTAAACTGCCTGCTGTTCTTCAAAAAAATCTCACAAATTCTTTGTTTTTTCAGCTTTTTTTGTGTATTTAAACTCTTTCCAACAATGACTGTCTGATTTTGAGATACATATTTTTTGCACACTGAGGACAACGGAGGGACTCATATGCAACTATTACAGAAGGCTCCAACACTCACTGATGCTTCAGAAGGAGACACGATGCATTAAGAACCGAGGAGAGAAAACTTTTTGAATGTGAAGATCAGGCTGAATTGAACTTATTTTGTCTTCTGGGAAACATGTAAATATTTTCTGTAGCTTCTAAAGGCCAGTACTAAATGAACAAAATATGATATTTAGGCAAAATAAGAAAAATGTACACATCTTCATTCTGTTCAAAAGTTTTCACCCCCCCGCTCTTAATGCATCGTTTTTCTTCTGGAGCATCAGTGAGTGTTGGAGCCTTCTGTAATAGTTGAATATAAGACTCTCCATTGTCCTTAGTGAGTGTTTAAACCTATGTATGCATTTTGTATTGTCCCTCTACCAGTTTTGGTAAAATAATTAACATTTTGGAGATTCTGCAAAGTGTATGTAAACTTTTGAACTCAACTATATATGCACGCACATTTGTGTATTTATATAAATATACACAGCACATGCACATTATGTGAACACATACTTTTATTTTGGATGCGATTAATCATGATTAATCAATTTGACAGCACTAATTTTGATGCCCCTCTTAGTTCAAGATGTGTGATTGAATTTGTTGTTTTTACAGAATCCAAAAACTGTACATTTTTAATGTGTATACTGTATCTTCTTTTTTTCCTCAAATAGTGTATCGATTGCCTAAAAAAATTCTAAAAATGTATTTATATGGGCTGAAAGACTCTAAACAGAGCATGAGGGTTAATAGGGTTGTCTCATAAATGTCATTCAGAAACTGTCGGGACATCCTTTACCCTCAAGCTGTCTGGTGTTTTTCTTTGCAATCTCATTATAAAGAAACTGTCTAACTTGTTTGTACTTTTTTCTGTTTGTGTACCTAACAGTTGTTTCCTACAAAGCTAATGTCTTAGGTGTTGATGTAAAACAACTTGGCTCTTCTGTGATATTGGCATTTTGCTGATGTTAGCAATTAGGCAGGTAGTTGATTTCTACTGGCAATTCTTTATCCTGTGGGTAGATGGTTTGTAGTGTCTGAATGCTAATTCTTGAAATACTGCATGTGGTTTTATGTTCACGTAAGTAAACGGGAATGAGGAAGTGTTTAAAGCAGTTTGAGACTTGAAGTAGTTTTCTGATATGTTTTTCCAATTGTTTCAGGGACGTTACTTGCATGTAATGCAAACAATTACCCAGCAGCCCTGCCCACAGACCTGTCGTTTGTGCAAACATGTTAAGATTAGTCACGACATCGCTGTGTCTTTACTGCCAGCGGGCTCATGTAACACCTTTGCTTCTCACGAGGCCCCGCTCCGTGATCTTTCAAGAAGAGAACCAGCTTGTCGTAAACGCCCTGTACGACTTGTCCGTAGACATCAGTAAAGTCCGGAAGCTGAAAGGTTGGGTCTTATGCCAGAGTCCCGTGTATGTGAGCGAGACAGCCGCCCTGCTGAGGGACATGGGGGCTAGCGGGCCTGTTATTGCCCGTGTTTTGGAACTTCATCCTGAGGCCATCCTCTGCAATCCTGATCAAATGGAGGCGCAGAAAAAGCTGTGGATGTCAGTGTGCGCCAGCCAGAAAGATCTAGTAGGAATCATTGAAAAATTCCCCGCCTCGTTTTTCACCTCGTCCTCTGATCACGACAACCAAAAAGCTAACATTGCATACTTCCAGACGTTACATCTCAACAAACGCATCATTAGCAAGCTCATGGCCAGCGCCCCTCAGAGCTTCAGCCGCCCTATGAAGCAAAACGAGGAGATGATCCAGACCCTGCAGAAAACCTATTTGGACTTGGGCGGGAAGGAGGACAATATGAAGATCTGGTTGCAAAAGCTGCTTACACAGAATCCCTATGTGCTTCTAAAGCTTCCAAACGCCCTGCGCGATAACTTGGCGTTCCTACGCAACGTAGGCTTTACCGGCGATGAGCTCTTGCGGCTGCTTTCCAAACTGAAGGGATTTGTTACTGAGCTCAACCCTGAAAGTATGAGACTCACCCTCAACTACTCTCAGGAGATTTTGGGATGCACAGATGCAGAGCTCAGGCAGATCGTACTTCAGTGTCCAGCCTTGTTATACTATTCTGTGCCTATACTAGCTGATCGCTTTAAAGGCCTTCTCGCTGCTGGAGTAAGTATGAAGCAGATCATGGAGACTCCAACAGTTTTAGAACTGACAACGCAGATAGTTCAATATCGCATTCAGAAACTGCGCTCTTTTGGTTATGATGTATGTTCTGGTAGCCTGGAATTCCTCAATGGCACCAAGAAGGACTTCGAGATGAGCTATGGAAAGTTGCGTCTTAGGCAAGAGAGACCACTTTTTAATCCAGTAGCTCCACTTCAAACAGAAGATTAAGCATGGAAGCCCATTTGTGTCATGAAATAAAATAAATAACTAAATAAATTGTGACTTCTTATTTCAATTCTGACTTTTTCACAATGTGTGAGTTTATATCTGGCAACCCTGCTGAAAAAAACAACAACAGAAATCATCAAAGAATTTGTAATGGGAATTGTACGGGTTTGGAAACTGTAATGGTGGCTGTTGGTCTCTAATGGTAACTGGTCACGTTCTATTGGTGGGTTGTTAAAACCACTTAATCCTAACAGAATATGTCCCAAAACACGCTACAGGAAACCATTTTAAATGGTTTAAATGGTTAAAGGTTGATTTGTAATGTTTGTAATGGTATTTGTAGTGGAAACCATTAGCATTTTGGTCATGGCTTCTATTCAATTGTGAATTTCTAACACAACTGTGATTACTTTGCAAATACTTCTTGCAATTTTGAGCAAAAAGTCAGAATAGAGGGTTTGCACTTACGTCACAATTGGTCAGTTACTCGGATACGCAGCCATATCGGCAATACTGGAATGTAAACAACAGCATGGTTGTTTACATTCGAGTGTGTGGAAGCTGCTAAATCATGTAGTGAAGGACTCAGTAAGCAGGAAAGGGTGCAATATTTTGACAAACTAAAGTTAAAAGGTGATTAAGATATTTACGAGCTGTATTAATTAAGATATTAGCCTAGTATTTCACCTACCTGACCCGGAAATGATAAGAACAAACCCGAATGTTGTCAAGATTCTTGCCTTAGAAATCCTGGTTCAGTTTGGCCAACCACAAATGCCTTTTGTTCTTCAGACAGTTATTTGCACTCATCGTCTCCTTGATTTGTTATAACTTTTGGCAGTCTACAGTACTCCAAATGTTTTTCCCAGTCCGACCAATTAGTAAAGACCAAAACATAACATGCCAATAATTGACCATTTTCAGCAGCAATAATAAGAAAAATAAGCCAGTTTCATTTGGTTCAGTGGCATTGTTTACATTCAGTGCGGCCAATATGGCTGCTTAATGACGCGTTGTGAAAGCAATTTTTTGCCAGAAATAAAGTCAGAATTTTGTGTTATAACAGAATTATGGTGTGTGCACACCAAAACCGAATTTAATTATTTGCGCAAGTAGATTACATACAAGTAAATGCAAAGACTAAAATAGGCGCGAATACGCGCCGGGTGACGCTTTTGCCGCGAACAGATTATAAGCGCTATGTATATAAAAAGTAACAATTACCTTTTTAAATTTAATATGCAGCAGAATCAGGCTTCCATAATTAAGATTCTAAGTGCAAATCAGACAGTATTTTAACCGCGGCTTCTGAATTTTTCTGAATATTCTGAATACTTTTATTTTAATCATTCATATGCACTAGGTAAAAATTATTTAATGTTCTAAAGCTGTGGAAGGTGATTCTTTCCAAATACAACATCGTCAACCCATATTGTTCTCAAAGAAAATGCTAATCTTATGTCACTACATTGCGAATGTACATTTTTGCCATTTGTGGCGCCGAGTCATCGTCGTTCTGTCACATACAGACATGTTGTGCCAAGTAATTTATGTAGCTTTTGAAATTCCTCATCAAAGTCTCTAATAATGAGCAATATAAAATACCTCTCGGAGGTATGCATTACGCAGATAAATATTCAGATCAATGAATGTTTACCCGTGCGCTGCCGTCAGAATCTCATTTACAAGCATTTCCCAATATTTTGGCCTCTGGGCAGCATTTTGAGATAATTTTACGCTTTTTAATGATTTGACTAAAGACTTCACTGGTATCTATAATGAAGTTACATTACGTATTGCCTGCTGGCATCTGCTGTTTACGCAGTGGACTTTATGATTTCTTTAATGGTAAACTATTAAATTTCTCACAAGCTTCTCATAGCTTCAAAGTAATGGATATTTTTTTTAGCTTGATTAGGGTTGATAATTAAATAAATTTATGCATCACCTTTTTAGGTAGGTTTCATTAATATTTATTGCTGCTCTGATTTTTCTACATCTCTAAATTCTTGCCTTTCTCTTTTGTTCTCCATTCTTTGTCCACTCCGAGTGTACGACTCCGACCGGATGGCTGCTTTATCCTGCAAATGACACTTTGAGTTATACCCGAACACATAGGAGGTTAATAAGCGAGGATATAAATAGCTCTTTTTCATTTGAAATGTGACAGTGGGTATTATTAGCAAATGTTACACATTGATTTTATGGGGCATAACTCAGGGAAATTATGAAAATAGATGACACATGCAATTAAAGTCTATAATTTCCTGTCCTGGACTTTGCATGCTGGAATATTAAGGTGGTAAATATTCCATGTCTGAGGTCATGCTGAAGCGCTCCGCTGTCCTCTGTGCAATCTGTTCTCAGATCTCCTAATCAGAATCTGCTGTATGTGACCATGAGGTTTTTATTGACGTCATTTAGATTTAAAAACTAGCAATACCATCAATAGATATAAAATTCATTTATCAGTTTTAATTATCCTTAACTAGCATGGGAGGATATTGGTGTAGCCATTTGGGTCAGATTTTAAAAAAGCTTAATCTTATTCACTTTATTCGTCAACATGGAAGTAACCATGTGGGCGAGACTTCCGGTTTATTAGCCGCTATAGGAAAATTATCAGTTTAATGTATCTTTGCTGAATAAAAGTATTTTATGATATTTAATAATGAAAAATGAAAGGAAAAAACCCACTGAACCCATACGTTTGAAGAATAGTTTATATTATTAACATAACAATTAAGTGTGAAATGATGGGTGGGCCAAACTTTGGAAAGGCCAGTTATATACCTCAAACAAAACCCTAAAGGTTGATTTTATCATTATTGCAGGACTTCCTAGCTGCTTGCGCCATCTAGTGGGGAAACTCATTCACTGTCACTTTGTACACTGGATATTTACTCAAATATGTAAAAAACAATATCCCATTTTATGTGGTCAATAAGTTGCTGCACACAACAAATTTTATTATAGCACAAAAGACTTAATTTCACAAAAACAAGTGTATAGAATGTTATTACAAATCTGAGAAGTTAAATACACTTACTACAAAACACACAACAAAAAAACTATTACTGCAGTAAGGCACTGAGTTCACACAGCAGATGGTATGTGTACACAAACCATATATGACTCCTACTGTGTCCCATCCCCCTTGATCTGCTTCAATTCATCACTTTCATGTCACCATGGTGACAGTGAGATGAGTAACAGTGGATCTGGTGAGTGGTCACAAACTGTTGCATGTGTAATCGTGAGAGAAGTGGTGCTCATCACTGGCAGTATTGTCTGAGTCCATCTGCTGTTTCAGATTATGTGTGGTGTGATTTCTTATGTAATGAAAAAAAGATGACATTAGGAAAATGATCTTCATATGGTTTACATAAAGAACTAGCTGCTTTGAAATGCTTATGATTTGGATGGTGTACCATAAGTTATATACTGTATATACAGTGGGTACGGAAAGTATTCAGACCCCCTTAAATTTTTCACTCTTTGTTATATTGCAGCCATTTGCTAAAATCATTTAAGTTCATTTTTTCCCCCATTAATGTACACACAGCACCCCATATTGACAGAAAAACACAGAATTGTTGACATTTTTGCAGATTTGTTAAAAAAGAAAAACTGAAATATCACATGGTCCTAAGTATTCAGACCATTTGCTCAGTATTTAGTAGAAGCACCCTTTTGATCTAATACAGCCATGAGTCTTTTTGGGAAAGATGCAACCATTCCTCCTTGCAGATCCTCTCCAGTTCTGTCAGGTTGGATGGTAAAAGTCGGTGGACAGCCATTTTTAGGTCTCTCCGGAGATGCTCAATTGGGTTTAAGTCAGGGCTCTGGCTGGGCCATTCAAGAACAGTCACAGAGTTGTTGTGAAGCCACTCCTTCGTTATTTTAGCTGTGT
>JAHKKF010468514.1:0-12500 GCA_019740295.1 Labeo calbasu | reverse complement strand
ACCTCTTCTTGTAGAAAATATCCTATATATTTACAAAATCAAAAAATAACCAAAATCACATTCACACAGTTGAAAGCAAATGAATTCATCAAACGCATCATGATTTTAAAACGAATGGGGTAATAGTAGAATAAAAGATGATGTTTAGTAGTAAAACGAACGGATGTGCTTGTTTAAAGGGAAAAACTGAAAAAAACATACTTTGTAAATAAAACTGATGACACTTGTTATAGGTTTTAATTGGCCATCATAATAATGCAGATTTTTTTTCTTCACAAAAAAAAATCTAATTTTTCTAGTCAGTATATTTTCTTACGATGAAATTTAGAAATCTATGAAAACAATAACATAAAGTGCATATGATTAATATGTACTGTGCCATAAAGAGGAAGTAAAAAATAAATACATAAATAAAAATAAACACTATACAATATTCATATAATTAATATCTTTTTTTCTTTAACAGATATACATATATTCAGACACTCGTTTGATGTCGCATGTTAAGGTTTATGCATTCAAAGAACATAATCCATGTTGCATAGATTTACCCAAACAGAACCAGTGGATTTGGTTAAAACATCAGGTTGGCACACGATAGTTCATCTCACTACGACAGCAACCTTATATTCAGGTACATCTGTGCACCACCTGTGCAAGATGCAGATTAAATCATATGGAAACGTTAGTGTACATTTTATTAGCCAGGTTACAAAACAATCGGTTTCCATGTGTGAAATATGTCCATTGATATTGATAATGGAAACACTGACTGAGTTAGAAAACCGCTGTCTGCTGATCCTAGACAGACAAAAACACGTGCCTTTATCCATCAATGGCACATATAGTGTAGTTACACACTTATATGGTGCAGGTTAAAGAGGCAGTGATCGTAATGAAAATATGAACAGATGAACTTTACAGCAGAAAAACAATATTAAAAATGCACCATCAGTGACACAAGACGCGGGACACACACCTTGCACCATTAAAATAAACATCAAACATTAGGATTTCAATCAAGCCAATTGAGCCAGAACCCTTATATAAAGAGGACTTGAATGTACGTTAATTATTATCATTATTATTATTAATTTTTTTGTCATTGCATATTTGGATTCCACATACAACTTGGTCACAAAACAGAGACTATTAATGACAACATCGGACCACTAACATGACATTTACTTCAAGATGCTGTTCATTAAACAAACACACATCGTGGACACGTACAATCATACTTCAGGACGGAAAATAGATGCCCTTTAACCTCAAAAACAAAGGACACCCTCATTTAGCGTTTTGAAATAATCGAGGTTCGTGTGAAAACCATGTCTAATAGCTGATGTCAGTCACAATCTGAAGTTTCAACATTCCCTAAACATTAAAGACGACACTCAAGACATTATAAACGGAGGAATCTTGAACCGTGTGCGATTGGATGTTGCATTCGATAAGGGGAATCCTTTATATTTACGATTGTCTTTCTTCTTTACAGTGTAACCTCCATACAGTGCATAACATAGTCTGATATGGTCATTATATATCATATGATTGTGTCAACTATATGCTACGTCTATCTCCTTATGAATGTTTTTTGCAAGAAATATATATGATTTTGGACACGTGATGATAGCAGAAATGACTGTAATAACTGGCCCATGCCTAAGATATTTTAGATGTAGAATGTAGAAGCAGAAATTACTCCCTTAAATAGACAACAGCAGTGCTCTGGGAGTGGAAATCAATGAATTCAATGTATCAATGAATTCAACCTTGATTTTCTCTTTCCATGATCTATCAGTCATTCCAGATCCACTAACCCACCTTTTTCTGTTTTAGGTCTCTTTTGTTGGAGGGCACCGATGAGAGATGATGAGACGGTGTGATTACGGCTGCGTTTGATTGGTGGTGGCTACTAGCTTGTGCCAGCTGACCGCCCGCTTACGCATGTCCACTTTGTCCAGCCAGATGTAGGCCTCGCCAATCAGGGTCTTCTTCATGAACTTCCCTCCATTTGACACCAGGAACAGCTGTGAAGAGGAACGGGATAAAAGACAGGAAAAAGGGTAAACAAAAGGCAAAATACACACACTACCATTTAAAAGTTTGAGTATAAACTTTTTGGAGTTTTCAAAATATTACTTCTCTTTTTTTTTGCTGTTTTTTAATGCAGTCTTGGTGAACATAAGAGACTTATTAACACTTTTGAACAGTTGCACACTGAGAAACAATGATGCAAATTATTGCAATTGGAAAATGTTTATATCCATTGTTTACACTTTTCAGAGAAGTTATTTTAAATTGGAATAATATTTCACAATATTGATGCAGAGACATTTCTTATGCTCATCAAGGCTACATTTATTTGATCAAAAATAAAAAAAAATGTAATTTTGTGAAATAATACTTCAGTGTATAAAATAACTGTTTTCTATGTGAATGTATTTTAAAATGTAATTCATTTCTGTCATGCAAAGCTGAATTTTCAGCATCATTACTCCAGTCTTCATTGTCACATGATCCTTCAATAATCATTCTAATATGCTGATTTATTATCAATGTTGTAAACACTTAATATTTTGTTGGAAGCTGTGATACTTTTTTCAGGATTCTTTAATGAATAAAAAGTTAAAAAGAACAGCATTTATTTTAAAAAAAATGTTTTGTAACAATATGAACTACCATTTAAAAGTTTGTACTCAGTACATTTTTATTCATTCTTTTTTTTTTTTAAAGAAATTAATAATTTTATTCACCAAGGATGTATTAAATTGATAAAGAGTGATAGCAAAGACTTCTACTGTTAGAAAAGATTTTTATTTTGAATAAATGCTGTTCTTTTTAACTGTTTATTTATCAAAGAATTCTCAAAGAAGAATCACAGGTTTTAAAAATATTAAGCAGCACAACTGTTTCCAACATTGATAATAAAAGTAATAAATCAGCATATTGGATGATTTCTGAAGGATCATGTGACACTGAAGACTGGAGTAATGGCTGATAAAAATTCAGCTTTGCACCACAGGAATAAATTATATTTTAAATCAGAAAACCATTATTTTAAACTGTAGTAATATATCACAATATTTTTTTTTCTGTATTTTTGATCAAGTAAATGCAACCTTGTTGAGCATACAGGAATTCTTAAAAAAAAAAAAAAAAAAAAAAACATTTAAAATCTTACTGATATATATTGTGTGTATGTATTTTGCTTCTGAGTATGAAATCATACCCATTGTTCTGCCACATTGCCTGTCTGGCTTTTTAAATTAGCTTCAGTTTATAATTTCACTCACCTGAATAGAGTGGCCAACGGGATTCAGATTAAAGCGAAACGTCTCGTTGAATGATGGCTCTCTGTCGTGGCGACACACTCTGGTCTTCTTCTTTATGATCCTCTTTTGAGTTGCCACATTCACCACATAAAGCTTTACATACAAGTCTAAAATGACAGTTGAAATATTACAGATTTCAAGTACTCTATCAACGTCTTTCTCAAGAGACATTTTACTTATCTTGACTGCAATATTCATATATTAGCATCATTTTTGAGGATGTGTTTAATGAAAGTTTAAATACCAGGTAGGTGGTCTGGAGATTTGAACTTGTAGGTGATGTTTCTGCACTGTAGGATCTCAAGAACCAGCTGCTCTCCTTCAGTCTTCATTTCCTTCTTCAGAGCAACCTTGATCTCACCCATCATCTTACCTACAGCCATATATAGATAGATAGATAAGATATATGTGATATATATATATGATTTTTCTCTCGTTGAATGGCTGGAATGTTGCTTTACGTTGTTATTTGTTCAATATAAGTCACTATAAGTGGTGGGCGGTGGCGTCCTCTAGTGGGCAGGTGTGGAACTACAAATTTGCCCTGAGCTGAATGGAAAAGCTGTAAACCTAAGCATGGAAAATCTTGATTTAACTGTTAATACAAAATATATATTAATATGATATAAAACATGGAGCCATATACAGAAATTACAGAACAAGACATCAACGGCAACCAAATACAAAACAACGTTGCATTGTTCATTATGCTGTACAATGATGAACAAAAATGTTCAGTAATGCACTTTTGACACTTTGCCATGCTCGTGACACACTTAGCGTCCATGTTTTGTTGTGCCGACGTCTGTCAGCAACAAAAACACAGCCTCTGCTGTGATGAATTATTCAGTAGTGTATGGCAGTGACACAGTGGCACGTCTAAAGCAGAACAGAAGGGGATGACTGCTGTTTTCCTCTGTCTAACAGGTTCTTAGTCTCCTCAACAGCTTTTAGACAAGTGCTAATTCAACCTCAGGGGTGAACCTGACCTGTAGAACACGGTTCAAAGCTCTATTATGACTCACCGTTTGCCAATTTTATTTCGTTCTTATGAGGTTCACTGCTATGAGCACGAAAATGACTAAAAGGAGACTGCGTGTGAACTGAAAACTCAAACGAAACTGGAATATTAAACAGATTGTTACCTTCTGAATCAGACAGGTTCAAAGATTCAAGTCCTCTGCTTTTATCTGTTCCGTTCGGAATGTTTTTCCTGTTGGAAAGTCAAATAGGAATGTGTCAAAACTTTTATTATTTGGATATATGTGATTAGATGACAACAATTTAGGTTTCTTAATGCAGATATAATGCTCATATGTGACCCTGGACAACAAAACCCAGTCTTGTGTAGCACGGGTATATTTGTAATACAATATATTGTATGGGTCAAAATGATCATTTTTTCTTTTATGCCAAAAATCATTAGGATATTAAGTAAAGATAATGTTCGATGAAGATATTTTGTAAATTTCCTACCGTAAATATATTCTCAGTTTCCCCAATTTACCCTTATGTCTGGTTTTGTGGTCCAGGGTCACATATACATATATAGTACAGCATCTTGAAGTATTTGGGTAAATACAGAAAAAATACATGAAAAAATGCACAAGAAAATAATCAGATTTCGCAGATTTTAGATTTCCAGGTGACTAATCAAATAAGAAATTCATAACGTCATTTTTTTTTTTTTTTTTTAATTTTGATGTAAATTATGTTGATAACACACAGCCGTTCAAAAGTTTGGGTGGAGGGGATTTATTTTATTTTATTTTATTTTATTTTATTTTTCAGATTTTGTAAGGATGTATTTAATTGACCACAAGTGACAGTAAAGACAATTATATTGTTACAAACAATTTTATATTTCAAATACTTATTTTTTCTCACTTTCTATTTGTCAAAGAATTCTGGGGGGGATTAGGAGGAACTAGGAATTAAGGAAGCACACAACTTTCAACACTTAACTGATAATAATAAGAAATATTTCTTACGTACCAAATTAGTGTATTAGAACGAGTTCAGTTTTTATTTAAAATATGTATATTACAATAAAACAGTTATTTTAAACTAATAATATTTCACAATATTGCAATTTTTACTATATTTTGGATTAAATAAATGCAGGCTTGATGCGCAAAAGAGACTGCTTTCACAAGCATTAACATTAACAATACTGGCCCCAAACTTTTGAATCGTAGTGTGTTATTTAAATTAATATAAATAATTTTAAAGAAAATATACACACCAGATTTTTTATGATTTTTAAGATGTCTTCTGCTCACCAAGCCTTGCATTTATTTGATCCAAAGTACAGCAAAACTTTTAAAATTTTGAAATATTTTTACTATTTATTTTTTTTACTAAATAACTGTTTTCTATTTGAATATATTTTAAAATGTAATTTATTCCTGTGATTTTAAAGCTGCATTTTTAGCATCATTACTCCAGTCACATGATCCTTTAGAAATCATTCTAACATTCTGATTTGCGGCTCAAAAAACATTTATTATTATCGTTATTATGTTGAAAACAGCGGAGTAGAATTTTTTCAGCTTTCTTTGATGAATAGAAAGTTCAAAAGAACAGCGTTTATCTGAAACAGAAATCTTTTGTAACATTATAAATGTCTTTATCATCACTTTTGATCAATTTAAAGCATCCTTGCTAAATAAACATATTAATTTCTCCATAATTTTTTCCATCCACTTGACTGGTATTGTAGATAATTTATTTATATAAAATTTATGATAGAATTAATTATTATTTTATTAATTATATATTTTTTTTATAAATCTGGCTTTAATATAATTAAAGGCAAAAGAGATATAATTAAAATTTTGAAAATTAGTGTCAGTGTCAAAACATGTTTGTTTACTCAGAAATCACTCAAAGATGATTGAAAATAAACAAACAAAAAAAATGTGCACTACACATTAACAAAACTTAGTTCAGAACGGACATAAGGAGGCACCAGCACTCTATTAATCTAATATTAAATAGCATGGTTATTAGCCAATGCAGACGATCTCAAAACAGCCAAAAAATCAAGATATCAGTCCACTGGATACACTGAAATCCATCTGATACGGAAGGGAACAGGCATACTTACAGCTGAGGGACCTGAAATATGGCACTGTCCACAGCGTTAGTACCCAAGTTATCTTCACTGTCCAGAGTGTATGCATCCCCATCGATCATTCTGTGGTTTGTTTTATCTGCAGAAATACACACATACACAAACAAACAATTAGACATGAGCCATATTAAGCAAGGGACTCATTATTTTTAACTAATGCTAACTTTAAAACAATTTATGCAAAAAGAATGGATATGCACTTTGCACACAAAGTTACATACGGACAAAAAAGATAAGAGAAGAACTAAAAGAGACCACAGTGAAATGAAAGGTAATGCACTCTTTTTAAAATAACGTTAAACATCGGTTTAAAAACAGAATAGACTTTTATGCAAATGTAACGGCTGCCTTGATTTTAGATTTAAACATATTCGTGTTTTGCTTCTATAATGGAGGTGTGATTTTATTCGTATATTTAGAGAGAGGGAGGAGTCACGTGTCTCTCACCTCCTCTAGCAGAGATCCCTCCATGCTGGTCAGCTGACTCGATACTTTGCTCTCATTGGCTGGAAGATGTTGTGTGATCAGTATGGGGCCAGTTCTGCCTTTAGATGGGGCTGTCTCTACACGGACTCATCCAGAGATTGCATGGTCGCCCTCACATGAAACCAGCTCATGATTTTTACACACCACAGTCATGCGGACATAGATATGGGTTTGATTTGAGGGTAAGGGCCTGGGATTTTACTTGCAAGAGGGAATGAGGTAACAGAGGGATTCATCATGCTCTGGATGTCAGTGTGAAGTGTTTTCCAAATTTAGCATCTCTATGACGGCAGGAAAACTTTGTGCTGTACTTTGAGGGATTTTTTTTTTAATATGCAACAAACGCCTCCTCTGCTAGTACAAAAATTGGCTACATTACAAAGAAACACTGTGCCTGAAAGGTCCGGCATGAATTTTTATCTGGGAAATAAAATCTTTAATTGCTGACCCAAGTTTTACTACAGCTGCAGGCAGGTTTGTGATATTCGATTTACGGATGGGAGTTTAACAGACATTGGTTGTTTAAATTATTTAGGGTTTATAGGCTTTATTAAAAACTAATGAGATCATTTGTATAGTGCCACTCAGTATGCAAATATCAATTTAAATGCGGGGTGTTTAAAAAGCGCTTTAGGATCTAATTTTTCCCTTTTTGTAAGGAAATAGTTCACCCAAGAATTTAAATTTAAAAAATTTACCCTCAAGCCATCCAAGATGCAGATTTAGATACATTTTGCATTATATCACTTGCTCACAAATGGGTGCAGTGAATGGGTGCCGTCAGAATGAGAGTTTAAACAGCTGATTAAAACATCACAATAATTCACACGACTCCATTAATTTGAGTCTTGTAAAGCAAAAGCTGCATGTTTAAACACTCATTCTGACGGCACCCATTCACTTTTAAGGATCCATTGGTGAGCAAGTGATGTGATCTACATCTTGGATGGCCTGACGTGAGTACACTGTCAACAAAATGTTCATTTTTGGGTGAACTATTGCTTTAATAGATATTTTCCTAACGTTTTCATTTAGTGATTTTAGGTGTAGGCTTTAATTTATCAACGTAAAATGATGAAAACAAAAACCAAACTAAATGAAAAAAAAAGTGTCAGAAAGGTGAGGACGAGAGGGAATGGAAAAGAAATAGCGGAAGAGTGCGAGAACGAGAGGACAGACAGAAAGGAAGAAAGAAAGACAGAGAACAGATAAGGCTGTGAGCTCATGTGAAGTAGTAAGGGTTACTTGGCTGGAGTCTGGACTGTTGCACCGCAGCTTCAGCTGCAGCGATGGCGTTCCCGGCTTCTTCCAGGTGGGCTTGGGTGACGCTGCCTTTGCTCTGGCTGCGTGAGGGGCCGTGGGAGCGCAAGTGACCCTCGGAGGAAGATTTGGAGCTGCCGGGACTACTGTGGGACTTTTCTATTGTGGGGACCTGTGTGTCTGTGAACATACAGTGCATAAGCGTCAATTTCGTTGACGAATAATTTTCATCAACAACACAAAAACAAGACCATAATGAAACAGAAACTAATTTTAAATGACTATGACGGAAATCTATTGACATTTTCGTCGATGAATAAAAATGAGACAATAACGTTAGGGAGGGATGATTTGAGAAGAGATTCATTCAGAACAAATCCATCCAGCAGGACATAAACGTCTCATAAAACGCTAAAAATGTCAATATCTGGGAGTAAGAGCAGAGCAGACATATGGAAATATTTGACAACGCAAAGGAGAACTCAATTCAGTGCGGTTTTCTGAGCACACACAACGAAGCAGTATTCTTTTGCGTCGCATGAATGGAGAAATACACGCAAAATGATGTCGAATTGATCGTTTTGACGAGTATTCATGTAAACACACTCAGTTAAATCTTAGGTGAACATAAACAGTTGGGAGAATATCAGACATACATTGCATCCGTGCATTCGGTTTTAAAGGGACAGCAGTTTAATTTAGTTGCTATTGTCTGTGGCACTGATGTTAATCAAGCAACAAAACAAAAACAGAAAATCACACACTGCTCTTTACTGAGTCACTTATTAGCCTTAAAGGAGAAGTCCACTTCCAGAACAAAAATTTACAGATGTACTCCCCCCTTGTCATCCAAGATGTTCATGTCTTTCTTTCTTCAGTCGTAAAGAAATTATGTTTTTTGAGGAAAACATTTCAGGTTTTTTTTCATATAGTGGACTTCAATGGTGCAACTGGGTCTGTACCTCTGCAGTGATGTAGGATGATTTTGAAGTGATTTTTGAAGAAAATACAATTGGAGTTTTTCGACATACCTGTCTTGAGCCAGGCAGAGAAAGACAAGATGAGCATTTGAGATTAAAAAGTATTTAAATTGTATTTTTTAATGAAAATAAACGATCGTTTCGCTAGATAAGACCCTTCTTCTTCGGCTGGGATTGTTTACAACCGCATTTGGGATCGTTTGAAGCCGCATTTAAACTGCATTTTGGAAGTTTAAACTCGGGGCACCATAGCAGTCCATTATATGGAGAAAAATCCTGAAATGTTTTTCTCAAAAAACATAATTTCTTTACAACTGAAGAAAGAAAGACATGAACATCTTGGATGACAAAAGGGTGAGTACATTATCTGTAAAGTTTTGTTCTGGAAGTATAAATACATACATTACACTGCAACTAAACCCATTAGAATGCAGCTGACTAAATCTACTGTAGACTTAGTCGACTAAAATCTTATGATATTTAGTCAACTAAAACTAAAACAATTCAGATGACTAAAATATTACTAAAACTAAATGGAATTTTAGTCCTAAATCAAAATTTGCTATCTAAATTAACACTGAAGTACATGCCCTCCATTAATCCAACAAATTCTACTTCTACAAATTCTGTTAATTCTACACTACTGTTCAGAGGTTGTCAGTAAGTGAGTAAGATGTTTTATTTGTTCTTTTTGAAAGAAATTAACATTTCTATTAAGTAAGGATGCATTAAATTGATCAAAAGTGACCCGATTCAAACCCATACCTTTGTTCATCTTCAAAACACAAATTAAGATATTTCTGATGAAATCCAAGAGTTTTCTGACCCTGCATAGACAGCAACGCAACTGACATGAGAAATAGTTGTTATTGACATAAAGTTGTTATTTTTGTTTTCTTTCTTTTGTTTTCCCACAGAAAGTATTCCCGTAGCTTCATAACATTAAGGTTGAACCACCGATGTCACATGGACTATTTTAACAATGTCCTTACTACTTTTCTGGGTCTTGCGTGTCAGTTGCGTTGATGTCTATGGATTTCATCAAAAATAACTTAATTTGAGTTCTGAAGATGAACAGGTTTGGAATGACGTGAGGGTGAGTAATTAATGAGAGAATAGGGAATGAATTTTCATTTTTGGGTGAACTATCCCTTTAAGCAGCACAACTGTATTCAAAAAATGTTTCTTAAGCAGAAAATCAGCATATTACAATGATTTCTGAACTATCATGTGACACTGAAGACTGGAGTAACGATGCTGAAAATTCTGCTTCGGCATAACAGGAATAAATTAGCTTTTACATTCTATTAAAATAGAAAACAGTTATTTTAATTTGCAATAATATTTTACAATTTTACTGTATTTTGATTAAATAAATGTAGCTTTGGTGACTGTAAGAGACTCCTTTTTTTTCAATGGTATTCTAAAACAAGTTGCACAAGTTACCACCTGTGTGTGTTTTTGCTTAGTATGCATGACCTACCTTTAGCAGGGTCAGGGAAAATGCCGTGACTTCGGCTCTTGATGACAGACATTTTAGGGGACTGCTGGTTCCCCGGTTGCCCTCCTTGACCTAAAGAACCTCCCGGTCCTCCAGGGCCTCCCTGACTGCCAGGGCCGCCCTGACCTCCGAGTCCCCCAGAGCCGCCGGGCCCCTGCGGAGGGTGGGTTCTTCCATGGTGAATACTCTCACTTTGCTCCTTTAGAGGGTGCCAGCGAGGCGTGTTATCCAGCTGAGCCGTGTTTGAGAGATCAATGAGCACCTACAAAAAATAGAGAAGTATTAATAATGTGTTTGATTTAAATTTACTCCTGTTTTCTATAAACTGTTGTTTGGTAGATAATAATGTAAACAGACACTGAAAGAAACAAAAATAACAAATTTCATAACAGTAAACCCTTGAAGAGAAGACAAAATGCTAGCATCCATTAAATCACATCCAAGGAATTATGCAAATGATGTTTATATTTTCCTTTTTTTGTGCATGGAATGACACTTTTATCTTGTAACACTCACTTCTCCAAGGAAATCATTTGAGGAATATCTGTCATAATCCCACACAGTAACCTCCAGAGTTTTCTTCTTCAGCTGAGCCAAACACACATACACACACAAACATTTTCAGTCAGATGCAGGAAAAAGACATAATTCATCAAGGCATAAACATTTTTTAACATGAAATCTGTGACTTAGTAAACAGCATAGCAATGACAGCAAAACTGGGTCAACTTTTAGAGTTTTCAAGCATGGAATGCCAAGTTTGGATTGAAAAAATGGGACACATGGGGGATGTGACTGTGATGTAACTTCCCTTGTGTGTATGACTACTTTAATTACATGTTAAAAGAGCTGTGCATATTCCTTGGACCATATAGGCTACAAGCTAGTATATACAGCTAGAAAGGGATGAAATATGAATTCTAATAGAGAGAAAAGCACATGGGGAGAGTGTAATTTTTCATATAGATATGATCTTTTAGAAGAGATAAGCAGAACTGGCTAATGTTTTGAAACTATTTGTTTGAACTCAAATTTATGGTCTCCCAATAGGAAATAACTATATATAATCTGAATGTATAAATATTATCTTTTAGAAAAGATAAGCAGAACTGAGTAATGTTTTGAAACAATGTGACTGAAATTAAATGTATGTTCTGCAATTAGGTAATAACTAAAACTATACTACCAGTCAAAAGTTTTTGAACACTAAGATTCTCTTCTGCTCAATAAGCCTGCATTTATTTGATCCAAAGCACAGCAAAAACAATAAAATGCGGCCCGCCACAGTCTCATAATAAACCGAAAATATTTATACTCGTCATTTTAACATAGACGTCTTTAACGTTGTGTTTCGTGCCATCGCTTTGGAAAAGTGTCCGTCAAACGAACTAAGCGTTACATGGTTTTATCCGTTCATCAAGTCTGTTTCGCTGCTTGTTTGTGAAGCACGCACTTCATTCAGAGTCAGAAGATCAGTTCGTGATTTGATGTTTGCCACGTCAGAGTCAGAGCGACTCTTTGGTTGACAGTCAATGCGGTGAACATTGTTTTTGCCGTGAGTTTAGCGCGCGTTTGTCACATTAGCATAATTTCCAACATTTTAATGGGCATATGTTTACAATTTTTCACTAGATTTGTAATGAGACGCGTTTGTAAACCTGTTTGCACTGAAGCTGGAGTTTTCCGCCAAAATAAATACTTTACTGCAGTTTCCGTCAAAATAAAAGCTCATAGGTTTATTTCTTGGAAGCAAGGACTAAAATTAACAGACACACGCACAGAAAATACTGTACAAGCAG
>JAHKKF010468497.1:0-18049 GCA_019740295.1 Labeo calbasu | reverse complement strand
ACTTTTACTTCAAACTCGCTAAATTCCAGCCTCAGCCCAATCAGAAGTGCCAGTACTTACATAGAAACCTATACAAAGTAGCCAGAAAGAAATGCTAATATTAAAGAAATACGTCAGATGGATTTAGAGGCTTTTGCATCTGAACTCTTCATATATATGTATATATATGTTTGTGTGTGTGTATATGGTGCAGTGTCTCCTCTCCTCTTCTCAAAATTGGATGAACAGAACAATTGTAACATTATTAGTTCACAAATAAAAAAAAAAGTGTCTATTCTCACTAAGTGTAAATAGCCTGCCTCGTTGGCAGAGGATATTTAAACTTACTCCGCCCACCAATGTGTGATTGAGCTAGTCAATATTAGAAAAGACAATTGTCTTATAACAGCTCCAGTGGCGTAGATGGTAAAGTGTGTATTGAAGTCATTTTTGGCGCGATCGACCCGGGTTTCAGTCCGTGTTTTGCTAAACTTTTTTTCTCCCTTTTCAAATCAGATATCACCATGGAAAGGCATTGTGATGCCTTGTCCCAATAAGGTGGCATCCATTTAATAATTTAAATTAAAATAATAATTTACACTCAATATGTTATTATTGCATATTGTTTATAATGTACTACAATATTGAGGTGCACATAATTGCCACTATTGCTATTTTAACAGTGTAAATAGAATCTATAGCTTTTTTGCATTTTGTGTAAATAGCATCTTGATTAAAAAAATACTGCTATTTTCACTTAGTGTAAATAGCCTCTATCGCTATTTACCTATTTATTTATTTATTTTGCCAAAAACAAAAGGTGATTGTGACTATTTATCTCACAAATCTCACTTTTTTCTTGCAATTTCCAGTTTACATATCTCAATTCTGAATCTTTTTCTCAGAATTGCATGATACAGACTTCCAATTCTGACTGTTTTCTCAGAATTTGCAATTCTGAGAAATGAAGTCTGAATTGCAAAATATAAACTCACACTTTTGACTTTTTTTTTCTCAGAATTGCAAGTTTTTGTTGTAATTCTGAGAAAAAATGTCTGAATTGTGAGATAAAAAATTGCATTGACATTTTTTTAATTCATTGGTAGAAACGGACTGCCATAATAAATGGATGATATTATATAGTAAAGTGTATTGTATATTGTAATATTATACAGCAGGGATAGGCTACTTCCTGTCCTGCAGAGTTTAGCTCCAACCCTAATCAAACGCAACTGCCTGTAGCTCTCTAGCAAAGATTGTCTTACTATTGGGAGATGAGAGGGTCTGCATTACTTACTATTGGAAAAAGCGTAACGGTCAACTTGTATCACGTGTGCCTTGATAACCAATCGCATTACAGCCTTGACACCATTAAATTTCAGTCAGAGCTGTGACTCTTATTGCCATTTACAAATACAATAGGGCATGGGGGGGTGACGTCACGGCCATATTGTGAGGCCACTTGTTGTGAAGCGCTGATTAAGTTTTAGTCATGGGAAGAAATTGTTGCGTTGTTGGATGTAATGTCCGTTCGCAGGATCGACGGGGTAAAAAAATAGACAACAGACTTTCTTTTTATTGTTTTTCGGCCTGAAAACAGAATGAAGTGTCTGATGTATCCACGCGGATTGGTCGCGCGCGGCTACTAAAGCCATGAAGAGCTTGGAGGAGAGCAGAGCGTTATTATCATCACTTATCAAAAGAGAACGTGTTGTTGGTTTCAGTTTTGTCACATACTAATGTGCATGTTGAAGCAAAGTACTATTGTTTGTATGCACTGTATAACAAGGCATGATAAAGTTGCGTGATTGTTTTACACACAGTATTAAACATTCCTGAAACTTCCGCCATCACAGCGATATGAATAATAATAAAAAAATAAACTAATCAGTTACGCCTGCACAATTACATTTGCAGAAAGCACATACTTTGGTCATATGGTCAAATGAGCCTAAAATGCAAAATAATATGCCTGATTAAAGATAGAAAAGCATAAACATTTGTAAATTTGTAAAGTTGCACTCACGTTGTTAAAATGAGAAAATAACATTCATTAAATACAGTTTTATTTATCATATGTTCTCATATTTAATGTTTTATTTTTAATCTGTTTTTTTAAAGCCATAGACACATTTTTAAAAGTTTTGTAGAGTTCATTTTAACTATCCTGATTTCTAAATATCCTGATATTTAATCGCATTAATGTCAACACAACTTGTTCTTTTAGATGTTTGGAGTTTTACCTGAATTCACCCTAATCCTACTGTTTTGATGTTTGGTATTTTTCATTGTGTGATTTTTGTTGAATTGTATAAACATCCTCAAACATCACTGTAATGATCAATTATGATGTTCATCCCACAACAATTAAAAAAACAAAAACATTCATTCATATATAATCACATTTAATTCACAAGTGAGATATAAGTGATATTTTGACCACTGAACTAGAAAATGTCTCTGGTTTTCACTTCAGAAATATGGTCACCTTAATATTTTCACTCGGCCGTTTGTAGGCTTCTTTGACCCAGTCATTTGTGAACTGAACGTGGGCTTCCATAGATTTAAAATTACGAAACAGAGCCTCGAGTACATTCTCTTGCGGGCACCTCATTCAGATCCGTTTCTTGCGTGACATGAAAATTACGGTAGTCCCATAAAATGATAAACAGCAAATAACACATATACTATTTTCGTTATGTTTTGTTTTATTTCGTTTTTAGTAAAATCAAATGTGACCTTGTTGTTTGCCACTACGTTCACACCGAGACCGCGTCGCGAATACCGGCTCGACTGCAAAACGCTTTCACTATGAGGGGAAGCAGCAGCCGTGCAGTGATTCCACCGCTTGCCGCTGGCCATGTGAAAGGACTTTTAAACGGTCTTCAGACAGAGCGTGAACACAAGCACGGGACCGTTTGGGAGCAGCTGAGTATCAGTACCGGATTGAGTCCAAAGAGCACATACCCGTGCCTGTCACCCGTCCGATCCGCACCCGACACATGTATTTTATTCCACCCGTTATGTCAGTTTTAGTGGGTCACCCGTCGGCTACCCGCCCGCCTGCAGGACACTGCTCTGTATAATAAATTTCGTTAATTTGATCAACTTTTCAACATTGTTTTCGACACATTTTCGTGTAGTAACTGGTTGTTTTAAGTCTCGCCTGACTTGGCCTCACAATATGGCGGAGCCGTCCCAGAATGCACTGCGCAGTGACTTCGGTTGCCAGGTATTAGAACGAATGGGAAGTGCCGTAAGCTAAATCCCACCTGTCGCAAAAAGTCAGTGACATCTCTTATAAAACAACATTTTTTCAGTATAAACTCTAAAAATAGTTCAATCCAAATCTGTTAGTTTGTGTAAAACATGTTGAAGATTAGCTGATAGGTGTCGATTCAGTAAACTTTAAGCTATTTTCTCAACAAAAGAACAAAACAAACAAACAGTTTATTCAGTGTAGTGAAACCTCTACTCCATTGACATCCATTCAAAAAAACAGCGTCTGGTCTTCTTCCCTGTGTATTTGTGTTAGCGTTAGCTTTAGCAGTTACGCTTTTTCGGCTAAAGGTTGCAGGCTTACCTTCCAGCGGCTTTGTTTCTAGTGATCTTGAAGACATTGATTAGCTTGTGGAATATAATATGATTAAATATGGCTTTTTTAAATATTTACACCGTGTCTACACTGGACGCGACAATTGCCGCGCCGCAACAGCTAAAGTCTGACTACACTGGACGTGACAAAGCGACCGTTGCAAATCATTGGAACTTTGCGTGAGCACGTCATAAATAGAACGCGACTGTCGGGAATTTGCCGCGCTGCGCCGCATCCAGTGTAGACAGCATCATTGATTACAATGGGTTCTACTGTATTTTGTCGCGCCGCTCGCGTTCGGTGTAGACACACGGTGTTAGAGAGAATGGTGGCTGCTGGCCTATATACGTAATGCTATAATGCAGTTGCAGGAAAAAGTATGTGAACCCATGGAGTTTGGTTTTGCCTCACTTCCCAGTTCAGTCAATGACAGACAGTGGTTTTGAATGAAGGAGGTACTGGTTTCAGACACCATGACTTCATGGCTGTTGATCTAGATCCAATTTAAGTGAACTTTAGGCATAACCAAGCAAATATATCACAATAGAACTTGAATCATAAGTTGAAAAATGGACATTTGACTGCACGCACAAGTTTGAAGGACACTTTCAGAAACCAAAAGAGAGCCCTGCACGCCTCAGACTGAAAGTTTTTGCCTTGCATGCTGAAAAGGGTTACGAAATCATCTCTAAATGTTGTGAAGTTCTTCAGCACATATAAATGGAGAAAATTTAGCACTGTGGGTGTCCTGCAAAGAGGAAGCCACTGCTGTCTCAAAAAAGCATTGCTGCACGTCAGAAATGTGCAAAAAGTCACCTTGCTGTCATGGAGGGGAAAATAAATTCCCACGTTTGTAAGATTCAGACCATTTAGCAGGAGACTGGAGGCTGTCTGTCCATCTGAAGCTCGACAGAAGTCGATAAATCAACACTCAAGTAAATCAACAACCCTTTGAGTGACCCAGTCTGAGTCCTGACCTCTACCCAATTGAGATGCTTTGCAGTTCTTGCAGAACTGAAACCATCTTATTCACAAGAGGTCATTGTTCACATACGTTTTCAACTCATGCTGTGAACATGTTTTTACAAAGAAATGAAGTAGTTTGTATTGTTATTTGCTTAAGCAGACTGTGTTTATCTATTCCTGATGAGTTGATTGAGGATTAGATCAAATTTACATGGTAAATTCAAGGATTCAAATACTTTACGTTGCAGCTGGATTAAATAGAATTTAATGATTGCAAATAATATGCAGACAAATGGCTGAATTTAATTGTAATTTAATCACCTTTGAGGATTTTGTGCACACACACACACACACAAAATATTTTTTCCCCCAAAGGCTGTCTGTAGTTTTTTTTGCAACTGAATAGGTGAAATTAACACGTCTGTTATTCATCAAATATCTTTAATTAATCATTTCAAAACTAATATATAAATTAGCACATTAATGTGTTTTTTGAAGGATCATGTGACACTGAAGACTGAAGTAATGATGTTGAAAATTCAGATTTGCATCACAGGAAGTAATTATATTTTAAAATATATTCAAATAGGAAGCAGTTGATTTAAGTTGTAATAATATTTCAGAATATTATTCTTTTTACCATATTTACCATATCAACACATTGTGGAAAAAAAAATCTTATTGACCACAAATTTTTGAATGGTAGTGTATATAATTACAGTATAGTATATAATTAAATACTACATTTGTATTATTTAGTATTATTTTTTGTTTAACATTTAGCATATTAATATTATTTTAAAGGATCACGTGACACTGAAGACTGCAGTAATGATGCTGAAAATTCATATTCACTTCACAGAAATAAATTATATTTTAAAATATATTTAAATAGAAAACAGTTGATTAAACTTATAATAAAATTTTGCAATATTAATGGTTTTACTGTATTTTGATCAAATAAACAAACGCATTAACAAAATCTTGTTGACCACAAATTTTCGAATGGTAGTGTATATAATTACAGTATGATATATAATAAAATACTATATTTGTATTACTATGTGTTCTTATTTTATTAACATTTCTATATATACACAATATTTTTGGACAGGAAGATTTTTAATGTTTATTTAAAGAAGTCTCTTCTGCTCGCCAAATCCGCATTTACTTGTTAAAAAAAAAAGCAAAAGCAGTAATATTGTGAAATATTTTTACTATTTAACATAACTGCTTTCTATTTGAATATATTTTAAAATGTAATTTATTCCTGTGATCAAAGCTGAATTTTCAGGATCATTACTTCAGTCTTCATTGTCACATGATCCTTCAGAAATCATTCTAATATGCTGATTTGCTGATTTTTTTTTAATTTTTTTATTAGCTTTTTAAAATCACAGGAATAAATGACATTTTAAAATATAATAAAATAAAACGAAATAAAAGAAAACAGTTCTTTTAAATAGTAAAAATATTTCAATAGTTTTCCTGTACTTTGGATCAAATAAATGCAGGCTTGGTGAGCAAAAAAAAAAAAAAAAAAACTTGGTTGGTACACACACACAACATATTGTAAATAATATTTACAATATGAAAACAGCAATCAAAATTAAATTTTAAATTGTAATTGATTTAGTTACAGGAAAATACCAACTTAATATTCCAAACGCGTAGCATGCAATTTGTCTCTCTTACAGTAAAGCTACTTATCACAGCGCCACACACGTCTATTATCAATCCTATAAGCACATCATATGATCAGCTGCACCTGCTGTGCACAAGCTTTTATATTCCAGAGGGCATGTTTACTGTCTGCCTTTCATCTAGAATAATGTCTTTGACACGCCGTGTGCTTTGTTCATTAGAGACGTGTATATTGTGTTTTGTAGGTAGCGGAGCCACAGCAGTCGTCCAGGCAGCGCTTTGTAGCCCTCGACAGGAACGTGTGGCCATCAAGAGAATCAACCTGGAGAAATGCCAGACCAGCATGGATGAGCTGTTGGTGAGGAACAACATAAAAACAGATGTGTCTTCTCATGCAGGTTCTGCCACACACATGCATATGCATGTAAACACACACACATTATATGGATATGCAAATAGTTACAGGCAAAATGCAATTTGGCCATCCAAGATGTAGATGAGTTTGTTTGCTAATGAGAACAGATTTAGAGAAATTTAGCATTACATCACTTGCTCATCAATGGATCCTGTGTAGTGAATGGGTGCCGTCAAAATGAGAGCTGATAAAAACATCACAATAATCCAAAAGTAATCCACACCACTCCAGTCCATCAGTTATCATTTTGTGAAGCAAAACCCTGTTTTTAAGAAACAAATCCACCATTAAGGCGTTTAACTCTAAACCTTCGGTTCTGCCTAAAATATTCATAAAAATACTTCATAATCAGTGATAATGCTTCCTCTAATCCCATGTTGTCCTCTCACATCAATTTGTTCTGGACTGTTTTCGCTTGCCAACAGTGCTTGATCTGTGCATATTTCTCTCCCGATTCAGACAAGGTGACTTTTTCACTGGAAAAAAACGAAAATTATGGATAGAGGAGATTTGTTTCTTACTAAAATGCAGCTCTTTGCTTTACAAGATGTTAATTGATGGACTGGAGTGGTGTGGATTATTGTGATGTTTTTATCAGCTGTTTGGACTCTCATTCTGACGGTACCCATTCATTACAAAGGATCCATTGCTAAGCAAGTGATATAATGCTAAATTTCTGTATAAACGTTTAGAGTAAGTTAGGTTTATTATTTTTTTAAGAAATTAGTATTTTTTTTCTCAAAATGACACATTAAATTAATCAAAAGCAACCTTAAAGACATTTAAGATTTAAGACAAAATATTTCTATTTTAAATAAATTGTCTTTTGAGCTTTTTATTCATCAAAGAAAAACAAATGTATCATGGTTTCTGCCAAAAAGTTAAGCAACACAACTGCATAACATAATTGTTTTTTTGAGCAGAAAATCAGCATATTAAAATTATTTCTGAAGGATCATGTGACACTGAAGACTGGAGTAATGATGCTGAAAATTTAGCATTGCATCACAGGAATAAATTACATTTTAAAATATATTTAAATAAAACACAGCTATTTTGAATTGTAATAATATTTCACAATATTACAGTTTTTACTGTATTTTTAATCAAATAAATGCAGCCTTGGTGAACAATAAGAGAGCAAAAAAAAAACAAAAACCTCAAACGTTTGAATATAGTATATACAAATATAAAAATTGGTTTATTCATTTATGTCATTCCCAATGTTTTGTTCGTTTGGACAATTGCTGCTAACCTCTTACTGCAAAGTTTTATTATTTAGAAATAGTTTAAAATAATTTATACAATTAATTTGAAATCACCCCGACTTTATTCGGTAACACTTTGCAATAAGGTGTCATTTGTTAACATTAGTTAATTAGTTATTAACATTAGTTATGAACAAAACGTTTATTACACTATTTATTAATCTTTGTTAATGTTATTTAATAAAAATACAGTTGTTTATTGTTAATTCATGTTAGTTCACAGTGCATTACTAATGTTAACAAACACAACTTCTGATTTTAATAATGCATTAGTAAATGCTGAAATTCACATTAACTAAGATTAATAAAGGGTGTAGAAGTATTGTTCATTCTTAGTTCGTGCTAATTAATGTAGTTAACTGATGTTAACTAATGAACCTTATTGTAAAGTGTTATGCATTCTTAAAAACAAAGGTGCTTTAAAAGGTTCCTCACAGCGATGCCATAGAAGAACCATTTTTGCTTCCACAAAGAACCATTGAGTTAAAGGTTCTTTAAAGACCTTTCTTACCTTTTTATAATCTGAAGACCCTACTTTTGCCACAAAGAACATTTTGTGACACAGAAAGGTCTTTCAGATGTTAAAGGTTCTTTACGGAACCGCTTAAACAAAAAAGGTTCTTCCATGGCATCGTGAAGCACCTTTATTTTTAATAGTGTAGAAACATGTAACATTTTAAAATTAAAAAGTTAAGTCTTAAGTTTTAATTTGCACCACAAATCATTTCCCTGTAGAGAAAATGGTTTTCTTCAACAAACACTTTACATTTAATGATTTTGAGTGAATAAATGACTTCTTAATGTGCATGTGTAAGTGTCACAAAAGTCAATAAATCATCACAATTATCTGTGTGATAATTAATCATTAGCCAACACTTACGGTTTTGACTGGCCTAGTTTTTCAGTAATGTGCTTCATATCTGTCAGAGACACACATGCTTCATGCTTCTCTCATATGGCGTGCTTTCTCTACTGTAATCATTCTCACACACACACACACACACGCACACACACCCAGCGGGCCTCTCACTACGACACTCACGACTGAGTTGTTTTCCATTGATCTTTGTTTTGGTGCAGTGAGATTGAAAACTGATGGTTTGATTAATGACTGTTCTGTCGCGAAAACAAGTTTATTCCCAGAGATGAGAATCTGCTATAAACATCTCTCCGATTTACTCTCAAATTGGCTGACACAGAAATATGTTTTTGTGTAAATTTATGCTGAACCCGGACAGCACCTATGTAATGTACTTTTTCAATTTTCTTCAGGTTTGCATCCTGCGGTCCTTTTATTAAAGCCTTATATTATTAGAAAATGTGAAATTACTTCTTCAGTTGTACGTATGCTTACATGCACAAGCTAAACAGGTTTTTCTGCACACGTTCATTCATGAATTCTGCTTTGAAATATACTCAAAAACAGCATTAGTATTGAAACACTGATTGCCACTGCAGATTTGTTTGTCTGATGCTTTCACAAATTAAATTTCCATATTAGTATTCCTTTTAAGTATACAAATTGCTGTTTATTATCATGTTTATAATAATTATATTTGCTCTTTTTCCTTTTCAATTAAATAAACTGCCAGATTCAAAATGTTTAATGTAAGTTTAAAAATGCATTAAAAATAAGCTGTTTTTTTACTAATCATTTTCATGTGATTACACCAATATAACAAATACGTATGAACATAACAATAAAATGTACATGCTTATTTTGCTAAAACATTTAAATTATTTAAACATAAAAATACATTTTTGAACGATGACTTGCATTAATTGTTGAATCAAACTGAATCAAATAACTGAAATAGACAGTGATTCCATTCCATGATTGAACTGATTCAAGTAAATCAATCAAACTTTTATTACATTTCATTTTTTAAAATTGGTATTAATTAAAGGTACATTTTTTACCTTCATGCATAAATGCTTTAATAATATGCAATTTAAAAGTATCAAGAAAAAATAAGTTACTTTTTTCCAATATGTTAATGAAATTTGGAGGAAAAATGTGTGTTTACAAAAAAATGTCATAAACATGTGCTTAAACTTCTTCCTTTCTTTTGATTTGTGAGATTGATTCTTTTACTGAATACTGTCGATTATAAATCGGTTAAAGGGTTTGAAACCTTTGCAATTACTTTGGTGTGCATGCATTATAAAGCACTTAGACTTTATTGAAGACATGCATTATAAAGCTCGACACCTCCATCTTTCTCCACAGAAAGAGATTCAAGCCATGAGCCAGTGTAACCATCCCAACGTGGTCACCTACTACACTTCATTTGTTGTGAAAGATGAACTTTGGCTGGTCATGAAGCTCCTAAGTGGAGGTAAGAAAAATCTTTTCAATTACCTATATGTGTGGTTTCATCATTTAAAAAAAGCTTTTTTTGTGAAATGCATTGCCTGAAAAGTGTACTTATTATATTTTTCTTTAAAATAAATGTCACTTGATTTGATCTAATGCAGTGACATGCATATACACTACCAGACAAATTTTTTTTTATGTTTTTTAAGAAGTCTCTTTTGTTCACCAAGCCTGGATTTGTTTGATCCAAAATACAGCAAAATCAGTAATATTGTGAAATATTTTTACTATTTAAAATAACTGTTTTCTATTGGTATATATTTTAAAATCATTACTCCAGTCACATGATCCTTCAGAAATAATTCTAATATTTTGATTTGCTGCTCAAAAGACATTTATTATTATTATTATTAGTATGTTGAAAACAGCTGAGAAGATTTTTTTTCAGGTTTCTCTGATGAATAGAAAGTTCAGAAGAACAGCATTTATCTGAAATATAATTTTTTTGTAACATTATAAATGTCTTCATCATCACTTTTGATCAGTTTAGAGCATCCTTGCTAAATAAAAGTATTCATTCATATAAGTTCTTTCTTCAAAAAAATTATACTGACTCCGATCTTTTGATATATAATGTTACAAAAGCTTTTTATTTCAAATAAATGTTGATCTTTGGATATTTTCATCAAAGAATCCTGAAAAAAATTACTCGGCTGTTTTTAAATATTGATAATAATAATAGTACATTTTCTTAAGCACAAATCAGCATATTAGAATGAGTTCAGAATGATCATGTGACACTGGCTGGAGTAATGGCATTGAAAATTCAGCTTTGATCACAGAAATAAATTCCATTTTACAACATATTCAAATGGAAAACAGTTATTTTAAATAGTAAAAATATTTCAGAATTGTACTGTTTTTGCCGTACTTTGAATCAAATAAATGCAGGCTTGGTGAGCAGAAGAGGCTTCTTTAAAAAACATAAAAAATCTTACTGTTTAAAATCTTTGGACTGGTAGCATAATTTATACGTACAACAACTTTTGTTGGCAACTGTGTGTGTAATATACATGTAAATTTTGTAGATTTATGTAGTGTTATATGTGATAAAGTTTTTTATTCTTACAGGATCAGTGTTAGACATCATAAAGCACACGTTCAGCAAAGGAGAGCATAAAAACGGTGTACTAGATGAATCTACAATAGCAACCATTTTGAAGGAAGTACTGGAAGGATTAGATTATCTGCACAAAAATGGGCAGATTCACAGGTAAGGAAAAATGATAATGACAAAATAAACAATGGCTGATCATTTCGCATGCCTTCCAGACTGTCTCTCCTTGTTTAAAGCAATTGTTCACCCAAAAATAAAAATTAGCTGTAACCATACTCACCTTCAGGCCATCGAAGAGGTACATAAAGTAGTTTCTTCATCAGAAAACATTTGGAGAAATGTAACATTGCATCACTTGCTCATCAATAGATCCTCTGCAGTGAATGGGTGCTGTCAGAATGAGAATCAAAACAGCTGATAAAAACCACTTCAGTCCATCAATTAACATCTTGTGAAGCAAAAAGCTGCGTGTTTGTAAAAAACAAATCCATCAATAAGATTTTTTTAAACTTTAAACTTCTTTTTTCTGGTTAAAATATGAGTCCTCTGTTAATAATATTATTTTCTCCAATGAAAAAGTTGTGTTGTTTGAATCAGGAGAGAAATATGCACAAAACAAGCACTGTTTACAAGCGAAAAACAGTTTAAAACCTGCTAAACAAATATGTTGGTGGATTTTGATGTGAGACGACAACAGAAGGTGAACTTTTTCCACTGGAGGAAGTGTTGTTATTGTGTATGGACTTGTATTTTGGCCAGAGGCGATGGTTTAAAGTTAAAATGTCTTAATGATGGATTTGTTTCTTACAAACACACAGCTTTACACTTTACAAGATGTTAACTGATGGACTGGGGTGGTGTGGATTACTTGTGGATTATTGTGATGTTTTTATCAGCTGTTTGGACTCTCATTCTGACGGCACCCATTCACTGCAAAGGATTCATTGGTGAGCAAGTGATGTAATGGTAAATTTCTCCAAATCTGTTTTGATGAAGAAACGAACTCATCTTCTGTACATCTTGGATGGCCTGAGGTCAATTTTAAACATAGTTTGATTTTTGGATGAACTGTTCCTTTAAGTGGACAACTTTCTGTTTAAATAAGATGCAAAGTGGTCCAGACTTTATGCTGATAGTCAAAAGTCTGTTTTTGTGAGACTAGTATAACATATTATTTAATTAAGTTCCTCTGCATGTTAAGTGCTGGAAAATACTAATGAGGTCTTTTCCCTCCAGGCCATCTCTGCTGTAATAATGGTCTGAAAAATTCATAAACATGCGGATTCATTCTTCAGCCACTGGCGTTATTGTTAATGTTTAAGATTATAATAAACCGTGACATGGGTGTGCTTTGTCTTGGTTTGACCTCAGGGACGTGAAGGCTGGTAATATTCTACTGGGAGAAGATGGATCGGTGCAGATCGCAGGTTTGTAGCTTAGCTTGACTTTGCTTAAACGTAGTTTTTCTGAAATGTTTTGATGCTTTTTTTATTGTCTTAGTAAGTTAAAGCATCAACATCTTGGCATTTAACATCTCCAGAGTTTTTCATGGGGGAGTTAAATACTATATTGGCTTGACAACAAATCTGCAGCTTGCAAATACGTGCTTCATCTCATTTAACATGCAAAGTGAGCGTTTAAATGGAGTTTCTTGGAGAAACTGCGATTATAAGAGTATATATATATATATATATATAAAGGTAATATTTTGAAGCTGTATGACTCTGAATACATTTTAAAATTCCTTGTTCCTCCTAACTGATTTTAACCAATGCATTCTTAATATTCAGTCGCATAATTATTTCAGCTCTTCAAGAAGTTATTCATAGCCATGAGGTAATTAAGCTTTCTTTAGCTGTAAAAATCCTGCTTTAATTAATATTGGTTGTCAATCTAAAAAGCAACATTTATGGGCCTGTAGAGAGATTATATTGCTTTTTAAACCATGGTAATTAGCTTTAATTATGCTAACTATAAAAGCAATAACCTGGCAGTGATTTAATCAGTCAGTAAAGCCACTTTAAATTTTTTACAAAATTTCTTTCATTGAGGTTAATTATGGTTTGATTATTAAAAGATAATATATTCCCCACTTTTGTTCTCTGTTTCATTTTGTTTTATGAATTTGTGTGTTAGGGCCTTATAAAGGAGAGCAGAAAAGCAGGTCTGAGACACATTGATCGTAGTGTGGAGAAGTGTTAAATTCCTGAAATGGGGCTTTTTCCATCCCTGGGGGGAAACTGGCTGATCTAGTTCTAGAATATTGATCGGTTTTATGTAACAGGGGTTTCCACTAGTGACCTTGGCTCAGCTTTGTACAGATTGTACTTCACATTAGAGATTTTTCTGCTGAAATGTTTGACAGGCAAGTTTTTTTGTTTTTTAAATGTATAAATGTTTTCAAAAACACACAGTGGCCAAAAAAAAAAAAAACATTGCGTCAAATTTAAGGTAACTTATTCCCCCCTACAAAAAAAACAAATATAGAATAAGATTTTGCATAACAAAAATCAGGTCTGTTTTAGATAATAATTTAGTTTTTACTTTTGAGGTTTTTGTAATTCTCCCTTTTCAGTGATGATTGTGTGTGTATGTGTGTGTGTGTCTTATAGTATAAAATATACTATCTCCTAATGTAAAGCATTAAAAAAGTACTATAAAATATATATTATATATATATTATAATAATAATTATATATATTTTTTACTACTTTATTAGGACTATTTTACATTGGGAAATGAATTTTATAACAAGAACATTTTCCCAACAGTCAAAAAAAAATAATCTATATATTTATATCTTAATATGGTATTTATAGTATTTTAAGACTGGTTTACACACACACACACACACACACACACACAAATATATATTTATATATAAATTAAACATTTTTTTACCATTGGGGAAAATGGGCTTAATTGTCATATTAATTTCCCAAAATAAAGTAGTTATAAAATACTATTATTATATATGTTTTTTCTTTCTTTCTTTCTTTCTTTCTTTCTTTCTTTCTTTCTTTTTCTTTTTTTTGCTTTCTTTTTTTCCTTTTTTTTAGCATCTTAGAACTATTTTACATTGGACAATTAATTTTGTAATTAAACACATTTGTTTCAGATGTAAATAAAATAAAATGTAATCTATATATTTATATTTTACTTTTGTACTTATAGTACTTTAGGACTATTTTACACACACACACACACACACACTCACATACGTACACACGGGTTTACTTATTTATTTGATATTATTATTTAAAAAATAATAAAAATTACTTTGTTCTTGATTTATTCTGTGTTTGGTCAAAAGGTTGCTCTGTCCACATATCATATCTAATTGTCATATTTTTTGGAAAGACATATTTTCACTTACACACAAGTTTATCAGACTGTATGTCTTTCATGTCCTATTCATGTCGAATTGAACTTTCATTTAAACATTTACTTTCCAGCTGTCAGTTGATTTTGCAGTAAATGTTATTTGTGCAAGATTGTCCGTCAGACGTATGATGTGGTTGTTAATCATTCTCTGTAGATTTCGGTGTGAGTGCTTTTCTGGCCACCGGTGGAGACGTCACTAGACACAAAGTGAGGAAAACATTTGTGGGGACCCCGTGCTGGATGGCGCCAGAGGTGATGGAGCAGGTCAGTTTGCTCAGAGAACCAACATTAAACATGTACAAGTGGATCCATTTCTAAAACCTAGTGAGCTGTCTGCATAGGTAGCATTTCAAGTCATTAATAGATGCACACTCCACATGAAGGCCCTTCTAGAAGTTTAGTAAATATTAAGATTGGATATTTTGGCCTAAATCTAAAGCAGCATTGCATGTGTTGTAACAAGACACAGGGCAATCCCCTAATGCATTTCTTGAATAAATAAATAAATAAATTAAAGTAAAGTGCTCCCAAACATTTGAACATTAGTGTAATTAAAATGGACTGTTTTACCCAATATTTGTGTGTGCTTTTTTGTGCTTAAAGTATCATGCCGTTAGATCAGCGATATGCTAATTGAATCTGATTAGCAAAGTTGCTGCCTAAGAAGAAAGAGGCTCGCTAGGTTTTGTAACCGAGCCAACGTGTCTGTCATATAATGTAAATATGATGGATCTTGGCAACATGAAAGTGTTCACAGCTAGAGTATTTCTAAGTGCCTTCCTGATACTATGAATTATTAATAGCCATTCAACTATTTTAATGCAGATCATAGAGATATCTGCTGTGGAAAAAAATAGCTGTTTATGACTGGTGTTGGTCATAGTCTGTCATCCCATCATCTGTTGTGTCATGTGACCGCAGGTACGGGGTTACGACTTCAAAGCTGACATTTGGAGTTTCGGAATTACTGCCATTGAACTCGCGACAGGCTCTGCGCCGTATCATCGCTACCCCCCTATGAAGGTAAACACGACGACTGTCAGGTTATGTGACCATTCATGCAGTGTGTTTGTGAAAAACTAGCCTGTTTTCATAACCTTATTTGCATATGGAATTACAGTTACACAAAGTACATAGAGAGTTGGAGATTAATTTTAATTATCTGTACTGCCGATATTAACTAAATGAATGCAAAGCCTGCACAACTGAACTGTATCTAATGTGGTTTTACAGCAGCATCCATCGTCCCAGGCTCAGCAGGCAGCAGTTCATCCATAATGAAAATGATTATAATTTATACCTACTTTGATATTGCTCAGGCTTTCTTTCCTAAAATACAAAAGGAAGTCTATCTGTCATTCTATCTATCATTCTATCTATCCATCCATCCATCCATCTGATCTATCATTGTCGGCCGGTCCATCCAGTCTATCGTTCTTTCAGTCTGTCTATCCATCATTCATACTTCCATCATTCTTTCAGTCCGTCTGTCCATCCATCCGTCCATCCATTTGTCTTTCAGTCCGTCCATCATTCTGGCAGTCCGTCCATTCATCCATCCATTCATCCACCTGTCATTTCCTTTTGTCCATCCGTCTGTTCGTCCATCCATCTGTCCATCCATCCTTCTTTCAGTCCATCCATCCGTCCTTCCATTCAGTCTGTCATTCTGTCCATCCATCCATCCATCCATCCATCCATCATCCATACTTCCATTGTTCTTTCAGTACGTCCGTCCATTCGTCCATCCATCCTTTATCCATACTTCCATTTTTCTTTCAGCCCATCTGTCCGTCCATCCATCCATCCAGTTATTGTCATCCCATCTAATCCATCCATTCATCCATCTGGTCTATCATTGTCATTTTATCCATCCGTCCGTCCATCCATCCATCAGCCTGTCAGTCCGTTGATCCTTCCATCCATCCGCCCGTTATTCATCGATTTGTAAGTCCTTCCGTCTGTCCGTCCATCCATCCAGTCTATCATTCTGTCAGTCCGTCCTTCCATCATCCATACTTCCATTTTTTCGTTCAGTCCTTCCATCCAGTCCATCATTCTGTCAATCCATCCATCCGTCCATCCATCATCCACACCTCATTCTTTCAGCCCATCTGTCCGTCCGTCCATCCATCCATCGATCCAGTTGTTGTCGTCCCATCCAATCCATCCATCCGTCTATCTGATCTATCATTCTGTAATTTCATCCATCCATCCATCTGTCAGTCCGTCAATCTTTCCGTCCATCCATCGTTCTATCAGTTCTTCTGTCAGTCAGTCCGTCCATCCTTCTGTCTGTCCATCCGTCCATTCTATCATTCTGTCAGTCTGTCTTTCCGTCCATCCATCCAGTCTTGTTGTCCCATCCAATCAATCCATCCGTCCATCCAATCTATCATTCTGTCAGTTCATCCATCCATCCATCCATCGTTCTGTCTGTCCATCCGTCCATCCATCCATCCGTCCATCCATCCAGTCTATCATTCTGTCAGTCCGTCTTTCCGTCTATCCATCCAGTCTTGTCGTCCCATCCAATCAATCCATCCGTGTATCTAATCTATCATTCTGTCATTCTGTCAGTCCGTCCATCCATCGTTCTGTCTGTCCATCTGTCCATCCATCCTTCCAGTCTTGTCGTCCCATCCAATCCATCCATCTGTCCATCTATCATTCTGTCCATCCATCCATCCATCGTTCTGTCAGTCCGTCCATCCATCCAGTTTATCATTCTGTTAGTCTGTCCGTCCGTTGTTCTATTGATCTATCATTCTATCATTCTGTCATATGTATTTTCATATCTGATCTTTTTCTGCTGTCTTGCAGGTTTTAATGCTCACGCTGCAGAATGATCCTCCAACCTTGGAGACTGGGGTTGAGGACAAAGAGATGCTTAAGAAGTATGGGAAATCTTTTAGAAAACTTATATCCTTGTGCCTTCAGAAGGACCCTGCAAAGAGGTAATTTGAATCCTCTAAATCTGTCTTCATTATTAACACAAATTGGCAAATCTGTGTCCTAGAATGCTGAAAAGGGGTGCAGTCTGCAAAACTGTTCCCTTGCATGACCAAAAGTTTCAGGAAAGGCCTTAATACTAAGCAAACATATTGATTTGAATTATGTTGTTTATATTATTGAATAGCAGCTCGTCTGTGCTTCGTTTGCTCGCATTTTGGTCTCTCTAAAGATAAATCGCACTCAGTAAAAGAAATCCCATGCAGACAAAGTAGCTCAAATAGATACAGATGAGCTAATGCAATCTTGAGACAATAAATTGCTGCTGGTTTGTTTACTGTCTATATCAGCGGTCTCATCTGATCAGTATATTGGATATCGAGTAGTAGGGCTATAGTGGTGGACTAATAGT
>JAHKKF010468494.1:0-10350 GCA_019740295.1 Labeo calbasu | reverse complement strand
TATGAATTATTATTTTATATATATATATACATGATAAATATATGAAAATTATATGTAAAATGTTTATATATATAAATATATATATATATATATATATAATTATAAAAATTATAGATTAAAATTCTATCATATAATAAATTGATTTATATATAAATAAAAGGATGAATATATATAACAAACATACAATAAATATATAATATATATAAATTAAATATATGAAATATATAGATAAAAAATATAATTAAAAACTATTTTTTAATCTTTATAAGATTTTATATATATTACGTTAAATACATAAAAAAAAAATATATATATATATATGTAATTAAAATATTAATATATGTCATATAATTAAAAATGTAACAGAGCTAGTGTTGATTCAGGGATCTGGATTGCATTCAAACACAACCTGCAAGTGATTCCCTATGGTTTTGTCAAACGGATTTAAACCATGTTAGCTTCTGTTCGTCGTGTGCTGATGGCGGGGCCGCGGTTTGATGTTTCTCGCAGCAAGACACTCGTGTGTGGGGTTGTGTTAAGGATCTTGTGTTTAATAGCTCCATCGACAGCACTGGACTCGCCGTAGCGACAGAGTGAGAGCGTGGAATCTGGTTGCCATGGAGACGACGGAACACTCCAAGTGCTTGCCACTAATTGATTGTTAGATTGTTGCTGTTTTCTCCCATTTAAAGGGAGTCAACGAGCGAATCGCTGCGTCTGAGAGCCTCGTGTGTGTGTGTGTTTAGAAGCATCTTTAGACATGCTGCGTTATGTCTATATTGTAATGAATGCAGCGATAATTGCGTTAGTTTATTTAAACTTCATGATTGTGGAATATGATTCAGCAAATGAAACATAAGTTAATAGTGTGTATAAGCTAAAACTAAAACCACAAATAATTACTTCAACATTAACTGAAATAAAATATAAAAACTTATTTTATTTCAGCTACACTGAAAAAAAAACAAATTTAAAATAACATAACTAAAACTAAATAAATTGAAACTAATTACAAAAATAAATACAAAAATATATAGACATTTTAAAAAAAAAGAAAACAAATAAAAATAACAGACAACAAAAACAAAATATTAAAATGGAAATGAAAACAGAAAATATATAAATAAAATCTAATAAAATAAATAAATAAATTAAAATGAATTTATAAAAATAATACAAACTACACAGACATAAAAAATATTCTAAAAGCAAATGACAGAAATAACCAAAAATCAAAAACATTATAATGAAAGTGATTTTTTTATACAGATAAAATCTAATTAAACCTCAAATTAAATAAACTTAAACTAATAAATACAAACGAATCTAAATTATATGGACATTTAAATAATAGTAAAAATGTTACTAACAAAATTACTAAATCATTAAAATTAAAGTAAAAATACAGAAAATAAAATAAAATTGAATTCAAAATAACATAACTAAAACCAAATAAATAAAAATTATTTAATAAAAATGAATGCAAACTACATAGACAAAAGAAAATGAAATCTAATTAAAAATAAAATAACTAAAAAAAAAAAACTATAACTAATAAATACAAACGAATAAAACATATATGGACATATAAAAACAACACTAGACATAATGACAAAAACAACAAAATTACTAAACTGTTGAAATTAAAGTAAAAATACAGAAAATATAAAAATAAAAACTAATTCAAAATAACATAACTAAAACTAAATAAATTAAAACGAATTAATAAAAAATATAGACATTTTTAAAAAAAGAAAACTAATAGAAATGACAACAAAAACTAAAATGAAAATTGAAAATATAGGAAAACTCTAATTCAGAATGAAATATTATTACATTTATTTTTAATAAAATGAATTATTAAAAATAAATACAAACTACACAGACATTAAATAAAGTCAAATAAAAAATGACAGGAAAAGAAAACATTAAAATTAAAGTGAAAACAGAAAATCTAAAAATAACATCTAATTAAAAATAAAATACCTAAAAGTAAGTAAACTACAACTAATAAATACAAATTACTAAAAAACTTTATGGACATGTACAAAAAAATGTACAAATGACGAAAACAACAAAGTAAACCGTTGAAATGAAAGTAAAAAAATACAGAAAATATAAAAATGAAATGAAATTCAAAATAACATAACTAAAACTAAATACATCAAACTAATTAAAATAGAAAAAAGTCTAATTCTAAATAAATTAAAATGAATTATTAAAAATGAATACATACTACATGACAAAAAAATTACAATTAAAGTGAAAACAGAAAATATAGAAACAGAATCTAATTCAAAATAAAATACTTAAAAGTAAATAAACTACAGCTAATAAATGCAAATGAATTAAAACTATGTGTACATTTAAAAAAAAATGACAAAAACAACTAAAACCATTGAAATTAAAGTAAAATTGAAAAATGAAATCAAATTCAAAATATTAATAACAACTTTAATAGTGCATGAGTACAATAGAATACAGTGCGGTAACACAGGCGCACGCATTAGTATTCCTAAGAGACTGTTGTAGTCTGTAGTCTGCTGTGTGATTGACAGCACTGTCAGTGTGACAACAAGGCCATGAATAATATCAGGGTCGTCGCTGTGGGCGCCCATGCATCATCATTAAATGTGAGTGTGTGTATATTTGTGGACTCTCCGTGACATGAGAGCGCCAGTAATAAGATGCCCTTTCCACAACACTGCTGTTTATGAGCACTTCGGTTCAGATCACGTAACAGGCCTCTGTGTTTTCTCCAAATCTGATGAAGAAACAAACTCATCCTAATCTTGGATGACCTGAGAATGAGTACAGTCTGTCTTGAGTGAAATATTCTGACATTTTCACTGACATTAGATCCATTAGATCCTGGCGATTAAGCAGATAAGACGTGTGATCTGCTGTAGTCTACCCTGAGTTTGATTGACAGCTGTCAATCACAGACTGCTGCCCTCGTGAATTCGTTTTCAGCACTTGTTGTGTTTGTGTCTTGCACTTTTGACAGCATTGGCTCTTCTCTAGAGTTGCTTTGGTGATGCTAGTGTGCATGAGTTGTTGGTTAGCTAGTCTCAGATGCACATATTAGCTCTCTTATAAAACCTAGAAAGCATTTTAAGGCATCAGAAGCACTAAAACAATTATTAACGAGATGCAGTGAAATGATTTTGCCATAGATATTGTTTAGTCAAAATGTAAAGCGGCGTTGCATGTATTCTGCATGCATAAGCATGAGGAAATCCCAAAATGCATTGCAACTAATTAAAAAAAGCATGCAATTCCAATAGCGATGTTGCTAAGCTAAGTAATGCTCTAATATTGCATATATTATGCATGGCGTGCATGAATATTGGTTAAAATATTTCCATTTTGATTGCGTTGAAAGGTAGCACCTCACTAGAATTTAGAAAAGAGCTTGTGTTGAGAGAAATATGGATTGTGCATATCATACACTAATAAAAATATTGATAAAATAGTTAAATAATTCACTTTTACCCAATATTTCTGTTCTTTTGTCCATTTTCGCACTGGAAAAAATGATTTTTGCTTGTTCAGTTCATTGCAGTGAGCTGAAGTAACAGCTGATGAACATTTTATTAACTTAATTTCAAAGTTCATTTATGTTGGAGTTGAGCTTGTGGTGTTTTGGCTGGTTTGGTTGTAGGATGCTTTAATCATAATTATAGTGTTTGTGGTTTTATTCAGTACACTTACACTACCAGTCAAGGTTTTTAATGTTTCTTGAGCAGCAAATCATGTGACACTGAAAACTGGAGTAATGACGCTGAAAATTCAGCTTTGATCACAGGAATAAATTACATTTTTAAATATATTCAAATAGAAAGCAGTTATTTTAAATAGTACAAATATTTAAATATTATATATAAAACTGTACTGTTTTTGCTGTACTTTGGATCAAATAAATACAGGCTTTGTGAGCAACATTTCATTAAAAAAAAAAAATACATCCTACTGTTCAACACTTTTGACTGGTAGTGTGTGTCAATAAAAAAATATTACTTTTTTAATTTGAAAGAACAATTGTATTAATATACAATTTTAATATGTTTTTGTCTTGTTTTGTTGTAGTTAACAATTATAAAAAATATTTTTTTTTAATTAAAAACAATTATTATATTCAGCAAAAAATTCAGCTTTGATCACAGGAATAAATTACATTTTTAAATATATTCAAATAGAAAGCAGTTATTTTAAATAGTAAACATATGTAAATATTATATATAAAATTGTACTGTTTTTGCTGTACTTCGGATCAAATAAATACAGGCTTTGTGAGCAACATTTCATTAAAAAAAAAAATAAATCCTACTGTTCAACACTTCTGACTGGTAGTGTGTTAATAAAAAAAATGCCTCCAACAGTTAATTTTGTCTAAAATTTGCATTGATTATTTGTAGGGTTTTTTTCTTTTCTTTTTTAAATTGTATGTGACAAACAAATTTTATTTTTAATATATACTTAATGTATTTTTTCTAATTATTATATTTTTTATTGAATTTTACTTAACTTAGTTAAGTGGATTTTACTTTATTCCATTTACTTGAATGATCGAAGTGTGCTAAGATCAGACAAAACAAAAATACATTTACATGTTAAGAAATGTAAAATATAAAGTAATTATTAAAATATTACTTTCTTAATTTGAAAGAACAATTGTATTAATATACAAAATATATTACAATTGTAATATATTTTTGTCTTGTTGTAGTTAACAATTATAAAAAAATATTTTTTTTTATTAAAAACAATTATTATATAATATATTAGAATTTTTCGATTGTGTGTGTAGTTTTTGAACAATAATATTTTTAACCTTTTTAAAAGAAGTCTCTTCTGCTTGCCAAACCTGCATTTATTTGATCCAAAATACAGCAAAAGCTGTAATATTGTGAAATATTTTTACTATTTAAAAGAACTGTTTTTTATTGTAATATTTTTAAAAAAAATGTAATTTATTCCTGTGATCAAAGTTGAATTTTCAGCATCATTACTCCAGTCTTCATCATCACATGATCCTTCAGAAATCATTCTAATATGCTGATTTGCTGTTTAAGAAATATTTATTATTTTTTTTATTATCAATATTTAAAACAGTTGAGTACATTTTTTTGATTCTTTGATGAATAGGAAGATCCAAAGATCAGCATTTATCTGAAATAAAAAGCTTTTGTAACATTATACACTATACCATTCAGAAGCTTGAAGTAAGAGTAAATATTCAGTTTTGATCACAGGAATAAATTACATTTTAAAATATATTCAAATAGAAAACAGTTATTTTAAACAGAAAAATATTTCAACATTTTTTTTGCAGTACTTTAAATCAAATAAATGCAGGCTTGGTGAACAGAAGAGACTTCTTTAAAAAACAATAAAACTCTTACTGTTCAAAAACATTTGACTGGCAGTGTATGTGTGTGTGTGTATACGTATACACTGCCGGTCTGAAGTTTGTAATCAGTAATATTTTTTTGTATTTTAAATAAGCTCATCAAGGCTGCATTTATGTGATCAAAAATACAGAAAAAAAATGTTATATTGTGAAATATTATTACGATGTAAAAAAACATTCTTCTATTTCAATATACATTAAAAATGTAATTTATTTCTGTAATCAAAGCTGAATTTTTAGCATCATCACTCCGGTCTTCAGTGTCACATGATCCTTCAGAAATCAGTCTGATATGCTGATTTATTATCAGTGCTGGAAACAGTTGTGTTGCCTAATATTTTTTTGGAACCAGTGATACTTTTTTCAGGATTCTTTGATGAATAAAAAATAAAAAAGTCAGACAATGTTAGTCACTTAATATTAACTGATCATATATATATATATATATATATATATATATATATCCTTTTCACACTGTTTGTGGCTCATTGCTGCAAATTCTTTCAGACTGGAGAGTTTTGCAACACTGTTTTTTCTTTTTATTTCTGTGAAGCTGCTTTGAGTCGTTCTCTGCTGTGTAAAGCGCTGTATAAATAATCTTTTCCCCTGTCTCTTTCTCTCTGTGTGTGTGTAGCTGAGGATCGGTATCCACTCGGGCTCAGTGCTGGCTGGTGTCGTTGGTGTGAAGATGCCGCGCTACTGTCTGTTTGGAAATAATGTCACGCTGGCCAGCAAGTTTGAATCGGGCAGTCACCCGCGCTGCATCAACGTCAGCCCTACTACATACCAGTGAGAGAACACACACATAAACACACACAAAACACACACACACACATAAACGGCGGCCAGTGTTCTCAGCTGATGTGTAACTCTGCTGCAGTGGAGACAGTCACACCTGTTTCTATGGCAACCTGCTTCAGTCGAGATCGTCAAGGACGATACTCTGCAGTCAAGTGCAGCTCTGAAGATCTGCTGTCACACACACACACACACACGTTTGAAAATGCACCAGCGAGCACCTGTGTTTGTAGACATGCACAAACACTCGACATGAAAAATCATGCACAGGCAAACCGACACACGTGCACAATTAAACACACACTCCATATGAATAATCAAGCACACATATATGCCTACACACACATACACCCACACATGTGCACTAGTATATGCATATAAAACACACACATTTACATGTCTAAATGGGAATGCTATGAACTTGCAATTGACTAAGCATACTATATATGAGATTTTCAGGGGGGTTGTGAATTGTTGGATAACTGGTAAATATTTAAATTATAAAATAAATTAAATAGGACTGCACAATAAATAGCAAAAATCGTTGCATTTTACTTAAAAAATAATATGCACTGGGGAATGCAATGTGTGCCAGGATCACTTTATTTGAACAATTTTGAGGACATTTTCAGGATTTTTTCAAATTTGTAACCAGAACCAGACAGACAGACAGAAAAGTATTATAATTATCTAATATTTTATATATGTATATATATATATATATATATATAAATGTAGTAATAATAATACAATTATTATATGCTTTAAATATTGAAATATTAACTTAAAATGTACTTCAAGAAAATATTTTATGACTTTATTTTAAGCTGACAAAAAAGATTGGAAATCCCTGCTGATTATTTTAATTATCAACATTTTTTATTTTAAAGTACAATTGCATAATTAAATATTAATAATATATTTTGTCTTGTTTTTATAGTTAAAAGTATTATACAGTAATAATGATATATAAACATTAATAATAATAATAATAATAATAATGCTTGTAATACATGCAATGTATTCTTTTTTTAAATATGAACTATATAAAACTACAATATAAATTAAAAATGTACTTCAAGAAAATATTTTATGACAAAGGGGTTTAGCTGACAAAAAAAGATTGGGAATCCTTGCTGATTATTTTAATTATCAAATATTATTTTTTATTTTAAAGTACAATTCTATAATTAAATATTAATAATATATTTTGTCTTGTTTTTATAGGTATAAGTGTTTTATATATATATATATATATATATATATATATATATATATATATATATGTTTAGTTNGTTTTTATAGGTATAAGTGTTTTATATATATATATATATATATATATATATATATATATGTTTAGTTTAAAGTACAATTGCATAATTATATAATAATATTTTAATCTTGAAAAATAAAAATTCAATAACAATTCGTTTTTATTCATATTAATAATAGTAACAATAATAATAATAATAATAATAAAATACTTTATTGAATTATTGAAATATTAAAAAATACTTCAAGATTGATTGATTTTTATAGTTAAAAGTATTATAAAATATAAGTGATACAAAAACATTTTTACAAATTTATTATTTTTTTATCATCAACAATAATAACAATATGCTTTATTGAATTATTGAAATATTAACTTAAAATGTACTTCAAGAAGGTATTTTATGCCAAAGGTATTTTAATTAAATTTGGTTATATAATAATAGTGTATTATGCACCTTATTAAATTGTAGAATTATTCATTTAAAATGTGATTTAAGATTTACATATTTTGTGTCAAAGGGGTTTGGCTGACCAAAAAATTTAAGGAATTCTTGCTATGGACTAAACCTAACAGAATTTATTTATTTATTGCATTTTTAGAATAAAAATAAAAACTTCCTCTACTTCATTTATGTTTTGTTTTTACAAATGAGGTTTTGTCAGAATCAGATCTTGTATATTTAACTTTTTATTTGCTTGTCCTCTCAGACTCCTGCGTGACGACCGCGCGTTCACCTTCATCCCTCGCTCCCGGCAGGAGCTTCCCGACAACTTCCCCAAAGAGATCCCGGGAATCTGCTATTTCCTGGAGGCGGGGAAAGCCCAGAGCCACGCCTCTCTCACCAGCACTCGCTCCGCCCCCATCCGGAAAGTGTCCTATAACATTGGGACCATGTTTCTACGGGAGACTAGCCTCTGAGACGGCCCCGCCCATTCGCTACGACATCACGTCCTGTAGACTAGTGTTGCCTGTGGCAACTGGTTGCCCCGCCTCTCGACCGGAGCTTCGTCCCAGAGGCGTGACACGGAGGGGGCGGAGAGGACGGCCCCGCCCCTTGGCCCCGCCCTTTAAAGGAGCCATGGATAATTGTGTTCTGAAAATACAATAAAAACAAATATATATATATATAGATATATATTTAAAATAAAGCCTTCTGCTCAACGGCATAGCCAAACATACATGGTGTACACATGCAAATACTACAGACAACACACACATTGCAGGTAATAGATTTCACATGCATAACTTTGGTGCCTTTACCTCCCAAACACACACACATAAACACACACTCCACAAACATGCATTTAACTTTGCCATTTTACACACGCCGCCATTAACCACTGTTAAATCCTTTATGTGTGTGTGAATCCTATTAACCATTGTTAGATCCCTTGTGTTTGTGTGTGTGTGTGTCCTATCATTAACTGCTGTTAGATTGTGTGTGTGAGTTTGTGTAAAGACTGAAGCTGTTTCGCACGTCTCACATCTGCGGCATGTTTTTATTTTGGCTCCCATATTTGTAGCAAAAGGCGTAGCTGTGCGAAAGGTGCACTGTTAACTAATTTAAAGAAATAGTTTGGCCAAAAAAATTAATGTTTGCTGAAAATGTACTTATTTTGAGTCCATCCAAGATTAGGATGAGTTTGTTTCTTCATCAAGTTTGGAGAAAAGCAGCATTCCATCACTAGCTCACCAATGGATGTGAATGGGTGCCGTCAGAATGAGAGTCCAAACAGCTGAGTAAAACATCACAATAATCCACAAGCAATCCACACCACTCCAGTCCATCAGTTAACATCTTGTGAAGCCAAAAGCTGCGTGTTTGTAAGATACAAATCCATCATTAAGACGCTTAAGACGCTTTCTTGCTAAAATACGAGTCCCTGTTGTCTTCTCATATCAAATTCTACCCATATATTTATTTTGGAATGGCTTCACAAGACATGAATAGATGGACTGGAGTGGTTTGGATTACTTGTGGATTACTGTGATGTTTTTATCAGCTGTTTGGACTCTCATTCTGACGGCACCCATTCACTTGCCATTGGTGAGCAAGTGATGCAATGCTGCACTTCTCCAAATCTGATGAAGAAACGAACTCATCTACATCTTGGATGGTCTGAGGGTGATCACATTTTTAGCAAATGTTCATTTTTGGCTGAACTATTTCTTTAGTCAACACTATATTTTGCAATACAGGCTTTTTAGAAAACGCTATTTGAAAAAAAATGTCTGTAGGCTGTAAATTACATGCTGTTTTGTTTCAGGTACTAAATCTAGATTATAGATGCACTTTGGGAACCATGTAGGTTAATTATTATTTGTATGTAAATGTAATTTTCATGCAAACTTTGTAATAGCTCTCAATAATTCATTCTTAATCACGTTTAACAATTCACAAGTGATGCTGAATGAAAAACTCGTAAATCAGGACTCACTTTTATGCAGCAGAAATGACATGCTGCAGATGGCAGATGTGTAAAACGGGTCGTGTGTGTGTGTGTGTGTGTGAATACTGTTTGAGTTCACAGGAAGGTGTGTGACAATGTCATCATTCATTTCAGTCACATTTGATTAATTCAAGATCACATCCTGACATGTCAGTCATTTTTATCAGGATGCCAATAAAATTGATTCATTGAAGTTTTATGGTGTCAGACTGCTGTGTTAGTGCTCAAATAGCTGTTTTTCTAAAAATGAGGCCCCCTTATGACTATTTATTCAATGCAACAACACAATGATATGAAGATGATTGACAGAAAGTCAAGACATTTGTGGTGTTTCTGAGGCTTTCAAATAGTCTTAATTCACCCTTCCACAATTTAAAGCCTTAAAAGGGTTTTAAATAAAAACAGGAAGTCCT
>JAHKKF010468488.1:0-12761 GCA_019740295.1 Labeo calbasu | reverse complement strand
GATTTTGATCCTTGTATTTGCTCTCCGTCACCTGCTCTCAAACCTGCGCTGCCATACTTATCTAGACATATAGCTAATGTTTACAAAAGCCTGTCGGTAATCTCATTACAGTGAGGTGATGTTTAATTAATCCTTTAAGATTAACACCTACACACTTCCACACATCACTACTGACTGTTAAAGCCGGTTGCATTTATTCCCCTTGTTAACATACAGGGGAGGGAAATATTCCCTTAATGGGCGTCATTCATGAACACTAACAGAATGAATTTTTGTGTAAATCGTTTGTAAAAGCGTTTTGATGTAAACTTCATGAATTCATGAAAGTGCTCATGCCCATGCCTGAAACCAGTAGTTTAAGCTGTTTTGGGAGAAGGGGGGAAAAAAAAGACGGGCTTGGGTCTGATAAGATGTCGGACATGGGCCGGGGCAGGGCCGGGCTAGGGCCTAAATTTGCAGGGCTCTAGTCTACACTACACAACACAACCAAAAACGCATGTCACTTGACCATTCAGATGTATACGTCATCAAGGGTGTCTTATTAATGAGAAATAATAAAATTGACTTATTCCTTGGGGTGTAAAAATACTTTAATTTCTTTTTTTACTTTGCAGTTTAACTATTACTTTTGTTACACGAGCCTCCGAAATGAGATGCAACAAATGAGCATGATGTTATTGTTTACATGGTCATCAGAGATACGGAGAGTAAATGTGGGTAGCCACACCAAAAAGTCTCCATTTTGGTCTATTTACACTGAAACGCAACCCTGGGGTTTTCAAACTACAACGGGGTCTGCAGATTTTCAAAAGTCTCCGTTTTCGAGGATTGGAAATGCTGGAGTAGTGTGTACACAACCATAGCAAAAGTTTTGTTTTACAACGAAAATGCACTAGTGTAAACGTAGCTTGAGAAGGGAGTCCAGAATATTCCACTGCATTCCTGGATATGCAACTTACATTATTACAGGATTATGCTTGTGCCCCATTTATAAATGATTGGAATTCATTAACATCATCAAATCTGATGTTTGCAAAATGTTTGTGAATCTGGAGGAGAGTTTTTGTAAAAGTCTAAGTGTGCAAATTACTCCAGATTTATTTTTACCCTTGAAACTTTGACCCTGTTTTAGTTTGAAAACTCCAGGGTTGCATGTCAGTGTAAACGGGCCAAAACAGAGACTTTTGAAAACTATGGTCTGGCTGCCAACATTCGTTCTGCATATTCTTGATGTATCCTTGATGACGTATGCGTCTGAATGGTCATGTGACATGTGTTTTTGCTTGTGTAGTGTAGACAGATTGTTTCTGAATTGCAGTGAAAATCCCTGTGTAGACAAGGATTCTCAGTTTTGTATGTTGTTGATTGGGCCATTTCCAGTGACATCATCAGCTTTTCTCCCACTTCCTTTTATTTTTAAATCACTTGTTTATCATCATATGAGTGGCAAGGATGCAATGTGACAATATAATTTCAAGGTTTACGTTGATAAGGCCTTCTCCCCACCCAGTTATTACTTGTGGCGAAATCAAAGCAAGGGAAATAAGATGAACCTCCCACTCAATCTGATACTAACAAATGCTTTTGCTGAGCTGGCAGAAGCCACGAATGCTTGATCGTTCAGAGTCAGATCCTCGTACTCTTTTGGAGCAGGGAAGGATCTGGAATGTTTGGGTGTGTGTCCATCTGGCTAACACACACTTTCTTTCTTTCCCCTTTCTTTCTCTCTTGCAGGGGCTGGTGAATCTGGAAAGAGTACAATTGTCAAACAGATGAAGTAAGTTTCAACCCCCATTATGTCATCCTAATTTGTCATACTAGTTTCGCAATAGTTAGAAATCATGCAGGATGTAAGCGATAGCAGTGTTTGTTTAAATTAAATGTGAATTGCATAATCATTCTATTATGGAGATGACTTAAGGGACTTCCCTGCATTTGTCAGGCTTTTATAACTTTTGAGCATTTTGAACAGCCTCAGTGGCATTAGAATGATACAGCAGGGCAAATATAGTGATATATCTTCACATTTAACATTTTATGTTGATGTTATTGTGTTTTCTCCACAGAATCATCCATGAAGCAGGCTACTCAGAGGAAGAGTGCAAACAGTACAGAGCTGTGGTCTACAGCAACACTATCCAGTCCATCATCGCCATCATAAGGGCCATGGGCCGCCTGAAGATTGACTTTGCAGATCCTGGACGAGCTGTAAGTGCTGCCGTCATAATGTAAAGTGGAGTTAATGCAGGCTACTCGTTTATGTAATGCTAAAGTAACAAAAGGAACTCAAGATGCGTTCGATTGGCTGTGTTGCAGGATGACGCAAGGCAGCTGTTTGTGCTGGCTGGCTCGGCGGATGAGGGATACATGACGAGCGAGCTGTCAGGAATCATCCAGCGGCTGTGGAAGGATGGTGGCGTTCAGGCTTGTTTCAGTCGCTCCAGAGAGTACCAGCTCAATGACTCTGCCTCATAGTGAGTGTCCTTTAGCCTTTTTGGTATTTATGTTCTCCGCTACGCAGCCCGTTTCCCACATAATGACTTTTGCGCTCCCCACATGATCCGGCGCCATTTCCATTGTGGCTGTTGATCACGTCAGTGGTTTGTGTGCTGCGTGTGGACGTTTATTTTACATCGAGTTATTATTGACATTATTCCATCCATTATGGCCCATGATTCAAATATGCTTTATGCAAACTTTTCAAAAATGCAAATTTGTCCTGTGTTCTACAAGCATGCTCTGAACCCTTACCTTTTGCATACAACCCAGATGAATAAGACGTATTCACAATAGACAATTCTATGGTGTAATAAAAATGAGATGTGTCTAGGAAATCGAATCTGGAATTAATATATGCTATTGTTCAGAAGTTCAGGGTCAGTTAGATTTTTTGTGAATGTGTTTGAAAGAAGTCTACGTTCATCTAAATATAAATACAGATGGAACAGAAATATTCTGAAAAATTATAATTTAAAAATGTCAATTATTCCTGTGATGGCAAAGCTGAATTTTCAGCATTATTGCTCCAGTCTTTAGTGTGACATGATCCTTCAGAAATCATTCACATATGCTGATTTGCAGCTCAGGAAACATTTCTTATTATGTATAATTAATTAATTATGTTGGTAACAGTTGTGCTGCTTAATTGGGGAAACTGATCCTTTTTTTTCAGGATTATGATGAATATGATCATTCATGATAAATAGAAAGTTCAAAAGGGCAGCATTTAATTAAAATGGAATTCTAATCAATTTAATGCACCCATGATGAAAAGTTTAACTTTGAATCTTTTAATTTTAGAAAACACAAAAGTGTTTTTTGCACTGGGAGAACCTTTTTAAAGTTTCTAGAACTGCTGGCAGAAGTACTCGTTTTTTGGCGTGTTCGCATTGCAGGAACTAGGAATGTATCTAGTTCTAGGAACTCTGTTTGGGGGAACTAAATTACCTCCTACTTCAGAGTAGGGTCTAAAACAGTTGTATAGGATCTACCAGTGACGTAAGTAAACGCTGATTGACCAAACGCGCACGAAACACCGGCTTGCAGTTGTCTTGCAGTGATGGATTTAGATTTTTATTAATCGCGCAAATTGTGCGTTTACATTCATCCGTTATCACAAAAGCTGCGACACACACACACACAAAATCAGCTCCGATCTAGGGCTGAAACGATTAGTCGATGTTATCAACAACATAAAATAAATAATAATAATAATAAAAAAGTCGACAAATATTTTTTGTCGAGTAGTCGTTTGATCCCATATGACCTAATTGAAGAGCCTGCAGTAATGTGGTTTGACCACTGTAGCGCAAGACTAACACAATTCAAGAGAACGCACACAGTGCTTCACAGCAAACGCAGCCAAACATGAGTGACGTTTGGATGAATATGAAAATACGCTGTGCGCTTACCTCTCAATAACAAAATGAACACAACAAAAACTGTCAGAGTTGTGAAAGCAGCATTTCAGAACACGTCTGATTTCAGCATTGACGTTTGCACAAGCAGTTCGGTACTCCGGTAAAGCAGTCACATCACGTTTATTTATGTATTTATGTACTTTATGCAATAGCCTTAAATCAAGCTGTTTTACAGTATTAAACATGAAAAAACAGTCTGTGTTGCTTTCAGTTAGAATTACAAGCTCCCCAGTGTGGAGCTAGCTAATGATAAAATCTTTTTATTAGTGGAAAAAATGTGCTAGTTTGGTTTGCAGAGATCAAAGCTTGAACTAGCTCAGGACTGTTGTGATTATCATAACCCTATAAGGTATTTTAACTCTTTGCCCACCAGTGATTTTTGAGAAAAGTTGCCAGCCACCACCAGCATTTTTGAGGATTTTCACTAAAATTTCATAGCCCCCAGAACAGACCCTCTACTTTTAAACAAAAAAATCTGTTTTGTACTAGCTTCAAGCATTCTTTTTTTTCATAAATACTTGAATGTAGGCAAGTTTCAGGAAAAAAAAAAGCAACATTTTGAGCAAAAAGCAGAGAAAATCGTATTATCAGGCATATCAACATTGTTGTTGATTGCATTATTGTTCATATGCTTACATATAAGGTCACTTATGTCTGTCTTCCTCATTCGTGTTTTTGAATATGATTTTCAAAAGCTGAAGTGATTGCCTTTATTTATTAAAATATGTATAACTCAGTATTTTATCTAAATGCGAAAGCTGAACAATAGATCAAAGTCTTCGAATTACATTAGAATTAGTTGATTAATCGTTCTAATAATCGCTAGATTAACTGATAATCAAAATAATCATTTGTTGCAGACCTACTCCGGTTACAGCGTCCACCATTCATTGGTTGTTGACATTGACGTGTAAATGCTGTGAATAAAGACATCGCTGTCGGCCGCTTTAGAGTTCCTGCTGCTGGTACAAAGGGGGAAATTGGTTCTCTAGGAACCACCAAGGAGAGCACACACAAAGTTTTTATTTGTGCAAGTGACTTCCTGCAAGTAATGTAGAGCAAGTAACGCAATGTGAATATTTGGTTCGTTTTTAGTGTGCGCACACCATTAAAGTCATTAAATAGATTTTGAATAATCTTTTAATCAACTGAACTCTGTATTTTCCGTCTTTAGCTACCTGAATGACCTAGACAGAATATCCAGTCCTTCCTATGTCCCAACTCAGCAAGATGTCCTGAGGACCAGAGTGAAGACCACCGGTATTGTGGAGACCCACTTCACTTTCAAGGACCTTCACTTCAAGTGAGTATTGAAATTGTAACTGCAAACACCGAACTGATGGGGGGGGGAAAGTGATTTGAGACCTGAGAGTGAACTGTGTTTCAACTATTTGTTTGCATGATTCATGTGCCTGCTTTCAGTTGAGTCATCTGTTTATGCACTATTTTTATCTTAGTCTTTTCTGATCAAACTTCTTTGTAATCACATATATTAAACCAGTATTTACCACAATTCCTAGTAAATATCATTGTGTTCAGCGAGAGTGCGTCTCACCACCCACGTCTCCTGTGCTTTCAGAATGTTTGATGTGGGCGGCCAGAGATCTGAGAGGAAGAAATGGATCCACTGTTTTGAGGGAGTGACCGCCATCATCTTCTGCGTGTCTCTCAGCGACTATGACCTCGTCCTGGCTGAAGATGAGGAAATGGTGAGCGTTCAAACAAGATCTCTTTTAGTCTCAGCGTCACGTGTATAACGAAACAGAAACTTTGCCTTTTAAAGTTCCTCTCAAACAGTGCTTCATTTCTCCTCTTGTAGAACCGAATGCATGAGAGCATGAAGCTGTTCGACAGCATCTGCAACAACAAGTGGTTCACGGACACTTCCATCATCCTGTTTCTCAACAAGAAGGATCTGTTTGACGACAAGATCAAAAGAAGCCCGCTTACTATTTGTTTCCCTGAGTATACTGGTATGAACAGCTTAAAATGTATTTTTTAAAAGTACAATTTCTATAGAATTATTTTATTTATTTTGTATTGTATACAAATAAGATTACCATTGACGCCATGGAGCTCACATCTCCAAAAACATTAAAGGAGAAGTCCACTTCCAAAACAAAGATTTACATATTGTGTACTCACTCCTGTGTCATCCAAGATGTTCATGTCTTTCTTTCTTCAGTCGTAAAGAAATTGTTTTTTGAGAAAAACATTTTAGCATTTTTCTCCATATAATGGACTGATATGGTGCCCCGAGTTTGAACGTCCAAAATGCAGTTTAAATGCGGCTTCAAACGATCCCAGATGCGGGTGTAAACAATCCCAGCCAAGGAAGAAGGGTCTTATCTAGCGTAACGATCGGTTATTTTCATAAAAATAATACAATTTATGTACTTTTTGATCTCAAATGCTCGTCTTGTCTTGCTCTGCCTGGACTTTTTCTGGTTCATGACAGTTAGGGTATGTCGAAAAACTCCCATCTCATGTTCTCCCTTAACTTAAAAATTGTCCTGTATCGCTGTTTTACCTTTTTTTTGTTAAGGGTGTTTGATCCTCTTTAAATATTCACTTTGCAAACACTGTGTCGGTACTTCTGCAGCGATGTAGGATGATTTTAAAATCATTTTTGAAGTTGAGGGAGAAAATACGAGTTTTTCGACATATCCTAACTGTCTTGTGCCAGAATACACAGATCAACAGTAATCAATAGTTTCACTAGATAAGACCCTTCTTCCTCGGCTGGGATCGTTTACAACCGTGTTTGGGATTGTTTGAAGCTAATTTAAACCACATTTTGGAAGTTCAAAGTCTGGGCACCATATCAGTCCATTATATGGAGAAAAATCCTGAAATGCTTTGCTCAAAAAACATAATTTCTTTACGACTAAAGAAAGAAAGACATCAACATGTTGGATGACAAAGGGGTGAGTACATTATCTGTAAATTTTCATTATGGAAGTGGCAAGTTTTTAAATGGATCTTATTTTTATTAAGTGCATTCACTGGAATATTGCATTGCTCTCAGCCAATCAGAATCGAGAACCAGAAAGAACTGTTGTATTTTAAAAAAAACTACTAAAATGATAAAACAACAAAAATTTCTAAAACTTAAGAAATGAAAACATAAAAATAAAAACAAATATAATATCTCAATGATACAAAAATAACACATGCCTACAGTAGTATATATTATAGATTTATATATTAGTGTTATTTTAATATCATTGATGTTTTTAATCTGTGTTTAATATAGAAATGGCATAGAAAGTAAGCGATACGCTGCCAGTTAAAAGTTTTTGGACCGTAAGATATTTGCTTATTTTTTATTTTTTTTTAAAGAAGTCTCTTCTGTTCACCAAGCCTGCATTTATTTGATCCACTGCAAAAGCAGTAATATTGTGAAATATTTTTACTATTAAAAGTAATTGTTTACATTTTTAAATATATTTAAATAGAAATTTATTCCAGTGATACGTTTTCAGCATCATTACTCCAGTCTTCAGTGTCACATGATTCAGAAATCATTCTAATATGCTGATTTGCTGTTTAAGAAACGTTTACTATTAATATTATTATCAATATTTAAAACTGAGTACTTGAGTAGTTTTTTTTTTTTTGGAAAATAAATTATAGAAATGAATACTTTTATTTAGCAAGGATGCTTTAAATTGATAAACTGATGATAAAGACGTTTATAATGTTACAAAGGATTTCCATTTCAAATAAATGCTGCTCTTCTAAACTTCCTATTCATCAAAAAAAAACACTATTTTTAGCATAATCTTTTTTTTTTTTTTTTTTTTTTTTTTTAGCAGCAAATCAGAATATTAGAATGATTTCTGTAGGAGCAAGTGACGAGTAATGATGTTAAAAATTCACAGGAATAAATTACATTTTAAAATGTATTCAAATAGAAAATTATTTTAAATCGTAAAAATATTTCAAAATTGGACTTTTTACTGTACTTTGGATCAAATAAATGCAGGCTTGGTGAGCAAAAGAGACTTCTTTAAAAAACATAAATCTTGCTGTTCAAAAACTTTTGTTTGGTAGTGTATATTACAGAAAATGTAACACATTTTTTTCCCTATAATATTATGAAATATTCTCCATATTAATTGTGAAACTCTCTACAAGGATCCAGCACGTATGAGGACGCGGCCGCTTACATTCAGTGTCAGTTTGAGGACCTGAATAAGAGGAAGGACACCAAGGAGATCTACTCCCACTTCACCTGCGCCACCGATACCAAGAACGTGCAGTTCGTCTTTGACGCCGTCACTGACGTCATCATCAAAAACAACCTTAAGGACTGTGGGCTCTTCTAAAACAAACCATCTGACTGGTGAGCAGAAGCACAACATCTTCATTTTTAATTAATTTATTGGTATGATTTTCATGAATCTGTTAATTTGTTTTTAGTGTGACGGCGAGTGGCCTGATGTGAAATCTTTGGGAGAACCGGAGCAGGAGAAAGGTCAACCATGAACCTGAATGTTAAATGCGTTACTTAACTTTATATTTATGTTCTCCAAACATTTTAGAATTTTTTTTTTAGAGCGTTTTAGGGAAAAAAAAAAAGAAAAAAGAAGAGCATTTTGTGTAAAATATTTGTACAACTGTAATTGTTGCTGGAGTTTTTCACCATTTTTAGACTCTGACTTTACAAGTCCTTTTGTAAAGGTTTTTTTCATTCAAAGGGATTTTGGGAACATTATTCTGTCTCTTTCTGTCTTTAAGGTCATGTGCCTTGCAGTTATTGTTGCAGTGCTTTTTTCCCACTTCAGCCAAGTTAAATAAGAGCCGGCTGATATTTATCCACACATCCTAGTAGTCTAGACTATGAAAGCAAGATATTTTGAGACCAAACACCTGCGGGTGATCTCAGAGCTGTGAATTCAATGGGGAAAAAAATCCAAGCATATCTGAAACTCCTCGCAGGGTCATAATAGTTCAGAAAACCCTTGTGCTGATCTGAGCGCAGCCGTCATTTATGAGTGTGCGTGTTGTCAGATTTGCCTGTGTTTTGGAATGATGGAAAAACTGTGGTGAGCCTGATGAAATGTTTCCTCTGCACCTGCAAATCATGAACTGTTTTAATGGAGAACTTGGCAAAAGGTGAACGTTTTACATTAATAGGCATTTTTTTTATTGATCAAAGGGAACCATTTTAAATCCATTAAAAGGGACCAAAGAATTTCTCTTCTGAATTCCTATAACACTTTTCTTTTTTTTTGCACTAGGTCCACATAGCCATGTTACATAACACATGATTTGATAACCTGTATAATGTAATGTCATATAGAAGCCTTTAGTAGAAATCTTTTCTGATAGTAACACGATCAATTAAAATGGTTTCAATTTCACATCCCTTACATGTAGGTTCTCATTGGATGGGAACAAATGTTGACTAATATTCACTATTTTGCTAATAAAAATGCTGTTGAAATAACAGCATCCTGAAATCAGATTAAGAGTTTTTCTTTTCACTTTTTGAGCAAGTAGTCCATAGTCTTAAAGGGGTCATCGGATGCAAAGTTCACTTTTGCATGTTGTTTGAACATTAATGTGTGTCGGCAGTTTATGTACAAATCTACCCTATAATGATAAAAATCCATGCAGTGGTTTTTAATTACTCTGTAAAAAAAAATCCCCTTTTTTAAATCGAGCCGTTCTCAGATGCCTGTTGTTGTGGCGTCACACCAACAGAGGCCGCTCCCGCCATAGTTGATTCACATGAGCATCTTACCTCAGATCAGCTGTAACAGTCTGACCTCCATTGTTTCAATGTAAGAATATCTCCGATTGAGGTGTTGTGTTGCTGGATGTAATAATGAGTATAAGGGTTTTTTATGAATCTTTGTGATCACCTTTCCTAATAATGTGCTAGTTAGCAAGTTTAGCAGCTAAATGCGGCTAAGGTAAACCGGCTCGTCACTCCACAGAGAGAAGAGAGGGGCGGGGCGAGCAGAGCTCATTTACATTTAAAGCAACCTCGACCAGAACAGGATGATTTTTGCAGAGCTGATTTTGGCAAGGTAAAAAAGGCATTTTTTTACACTACCATTGAGAAATTTTGACCAAAGCATGTTATAGACTTTTCAGTAAGACTAAAGAATCATTTCAACTTGTGGAAAATGGTTATCCGATGACCCCTTTAAAGGAATAGTTAAACTAAAAATAAAAATTCTGTCATTACTCAACTTTACATCGTTCCAAACCTGAGACCTTCGTTCATCTTCAAAACATAAATTAAGATGGAGAGCTTTATGTGACATCAGTGGTTCAACCTTAATTGAGTCTTGCAGGTTGGGAACGATATGAGGTTAAGTAATTAATGACAGAATTTTCATTTTTGGGTGAACTATCCATTTGACATGTTCTTTAAATAGCAACCTTCACCCTCGTATGAACCCTGAAACCACATTTGAGTGTTTTTGATTTAAATGGAGGTTTTTGAAGTGTTTGAGATGTGTATAAATCAATGTTTTCCCCACAGGAATATTCTGTAAGAGCTCATGCTTCACACAGCGGTGATGAGAACTTGGAAGCACACTGCTCTCTTGTGGCGATGACAGGACAAGGCAGAAATTTGTTTCCTATTGGCAGCTGGGTGTCATGGTTTAATGGGCAGGCAAATTATTTGGACACTTTTGGACTGAAGGGGAAATTGGCTTAAAAAAAAAAAAAAAAATTGGCTTATCCTCTGTCCCTCAAAGCTTTCTTTTTTTCTTAACTGAAAATCTATATAAAGCAAGGTTATTTTAGTTATCTAAAGCCTTAATAAATTAAATAAATACTTTTTTTCTAATTACTTGAATATATAAATAAAAACATAACAATCACATTTCTCATTTTATAATTTAGTTTAACTTGATGTACTAACATAGACCAGAAATAAATAAAAAAAAAACTATATGGCTATATATATATATATATATATAACAAAACATAAAAGTGATGCAATGAAACTTATGACAGTAATAATTAGTAATATAAAAATATATAGATTATATCAAATTGAATGTCATAATGTTTTTAATTATATGTAAAATAAACCATTTTAATATGAAGAAACTATTTTACTATGAAGAACCTTCATAATATACATTGAATATCATAACAGTAATAATTTCTGTTATATTTTTTATATATGTGTATATATATATATATATATATATATATATATATATATAATTGAATGTCATGTAATTAAAAAATGAAAAATATATAAACCATTTTAATATGAAGAAATGTTTTGCTAAGGAACCTTCATAAAAATATATAGATTGTCATATTTGTAATTTCTATATAACAATGTATATAACTTATAAAAGTAATAATTAGTGTAATATAAAAATATATAGATTATATTAAATTGAATGTAACGTAATTAAAAGAAAAATATAAGCCATTTTAATATAAAGAATTTTTTACTATAAAGAACCTTAAAAATATATGAATGAATTTGAATGTCATTTTTAATTTATATATAACTTATAGCAGTAATAATTTGTGTGTAATATATATAGATTATATAAAATTGAATGTCATATAATTAAATATATATATATATATAAAATATAGTTTATATATATATATATATATATTTAAACCATTTTAATATGAAGACATTTTTCACTGTAAAAAAAAACCTTCATAAAAATATATAGAATGAATTGAAGATTGAATCTTTTTATTTGTAAATTTATTTATATATAACAATATATACAACTTATAACAGTAATACTTTGTATAATATAAAAAATATATAGATTATTTAAAATTGAATGTCATGTAATTAAAATAAAAACATTTTAATATGAAGAAATCTTTTACTATATATAACAATATATAACTTATAACAGTAATAATTTGTGTAATGTAAAAATATTAATTGGAATGCACAATAAAAAAACATGATTTTTGAACCTTTTTAAAAACAGAGTTATCTGTTTTTGCAAATGAACTCTTCATATATAGAAAAAAAGATTTGTTTTTTACTATATATAACAATGTATATAACTTGCAACAGTAATAATTTGTGCAATTTAAAAATACATAGATTATATAAAATAGAATGTCATGTAATTAAAATAAAGAAAAATATAAAAGAAACTTATATGACGATCTATCTAAACCATTTCAATATGAAGAAACTTTTTCACAGTAAAGATCCTTGTTTCATGAATGTTAATGGTTCTTCATAAAAGCATAAAGAATGAAGTTTTAGTGCAGAGAAACTTAGTTAATTCTCACCTTGTTGTTAATTTATCTCTTGGATGACTTCCAGTTTGAAAACTTGGCTTAAACTGTTTTAAATTAAATTCTGTGCACTAAATCTGGATTCACATTTTGTGACACACCCTCCAATAAAGTGTAAAACCACACAGTACCGATCTCCATCCTAAACCACAGCTGACTCACACCATTAGATCATCCACATGTCCATGTGGCCCGTGCAGGCTCTATTTTAGGGTAAGTTCGGGATTTAAACGTAAGTGATTTGACTAATCTCTCAGACTCCCGGGGAGATCAAACAGACGGCTAATAAAGTGGAAGTTAAGAGGAAAAAGATGGAGAACCTGATCAAAAAAATCCATACTTTACATCGGACCTCCAGTATCCTGATTAGACAGCTCTGTCTGTTTGATCAACCACACAACAGATGATGTCTCTTCTCGTAACTGTAGTGCTGCAAATGACTGATCATTTAAAAAGTCTTGTGAGACATTACAAATGAGCCAGACTATTTTAGCAACTTTAATCCACTCTGTGTACTTTGTAGATGGTGTAATTACTTTTGCATATTACATATGCCAAGGCACAATAGCTTTT
>JAHKKF010468473.1:0-34434 GCA_019740295.1 Labeo calbasu | reverse complement strand
TTGTAAATAAATAATAACATGAATTTGTGCATTTTAATATGGTTGAAAGACAAAAGCCTTCCAAAGACATAGTAATACATGAACAAATACCACACTGAGTGATAATTCAAATAAAACTTAATGTGTTCATTAGTAGTGGATGCAATGTTGAAATGTTGAGAAAACACTTTTTAAAGGGAACCCCAGGTATTACGACTTGTATGGCTTAATATAATATAAATTATGTCTCTTATTAAAATATGTATTAGAAAACTTATTAAAGACTTATGTTATTTGTAAAAATCCACATCATTTTATACATATTTTGGACTGTGGTGGGTACCATTATTTAGATGACGTAAAATTGTTGTACCCGGTGAGCTACTGGTGCTATTTTTTACAGCAACTCAGAATATAAAATACTAATACGATGCCACATTGTGCGGCTTTTGGTTGTAATTTTCAGTCGAAGGGCAACAACAGAAGCGATGTAAATACAAGTCTTAATACCCAGGGTTCCCTTTAAAATTTAAGTGACTTTTTTTTTTTGTAAATCCAGTGGTCAAATGCTGTGTGTCCTCTCAGTTGTCTGTGTAATTTTAGCTACCTGACTAGTAAATGGTCATTGTGTCCACAAAACTGGAAGACTTTCTGAATGTATATATGCAGTAGGTTATTTTAGAAAGGAAAAATTATAAAAAAAAGAGTAAAAATTTAAAATGTAACATGTAAAATGTAAAAATGTAACTGTAGTCTGATTATGACCATTTTAAATTGTAATTTAATTTAATTACAAGTACTTTATTGGAATCTGATCACATGAACTAGATTACATGTAATCAGTTACTACCAAGCACTAGCAAGCTTATTATAATTTAAAGCATATTATTATTCATTGTCATTACAGATAGGGATTCCATCTAACATAATTCAGTATTTACTTAGTCTAATAATAATAATAATAAGCTCTCCCAAGTGGTATTGTCCTGACCTGACCAGCAACAGAGCAATATCCAGGTGCTTACCCCACCTGAGGGTGAGTAAATTTTGGCTATATCATCCCATGTGGTACATGTGGCATTGCTGAGAATGCAATGGTAGTTTGCCTTATTTCAAAAGGCACAGAATAATTAGTTGTTGGATTTGTGCATAAAATATTGCAAAGGGATGTGCTAACAACAATATACTTATAATCTGCAAAGTTTAAAAATATGTATTTGTTACTTAGAAGAACATCTCACGTATTAAATGTGCGAAGACAATTTATCACAACTTTTTGATTTAACAAAAATATCACACCTGCAGACATTCCAGTTGTTCTCTGCATCTCTTGTTGCTGACATAGTTTGAGATTTTGACTCTCAAATAAAAACTAACAAAAAAATTGATTACATATCTGCTGTGCTTCCTCAGATTGTCTTATACTCGTAAAGAAGATAGATTATAAGTAACATCTCTAAACGTCTAAATGACAAGAGTTAAAATAAAGAATCCTATTGGCCAAGGAGAAAGCGATTCCTTTTTTGATTGGCCCACTGGCCCCCGCCGCTTTGACTCCGTCCTTTCTGTTCATCAAGTTTGGTTGAGTTGTTTAAGAGTTCATGTCAGACTTAAAGAAGCGTGAAAAACTCGCGCCTTCACACATTATGAGCGGTGAGTTCACTTTTTATTATCTGAGAGTGTTTATTAGCTTTAATCATTATGAAGGACAACTGTACTTGATGAGTTTTGTGTCGATTGTTATATTGTCAAACACCGACATCGATTCGCCCAAAACACTAAATTATGTTATTCGTATAGTGCTAAAGTGACCGTAAACGGTTAATAGTCGTCTCATAATTGCTAACAGGAACTATCTGACTTCGTGAGTTCGTCGTGAATTTTGTTGTTTTTGTTTCTGGAGTAAGTGACTGTAATCTTGAGCTTGTTTGCTAAGTTGTGGAAGTTGAGTTGATCTTTACAGCGACCTACATTGAGTTATATAACGTAAGCGACGATAAACAGCGCTTTACTAAAGTGAGAGAATGGACGTTAGCGATTATGATGCCGATGATGTTGATTGCGAGGACGATTATGAAGAAGCGAGTGATTATTAAAGTGATTTTAGTGAACGAACATGGCCACTGAACGCGTGTCAGAACTCCTCAGCTAATGTTGCTCTGCTAACTTTCAAACCGGTTTCATCTGATGATCTGTAACGGCATACTAGATAAACACACATGCTGCTTGTACTTTGTAGGCTGATCAGTTTGCACTGAGTTTATGTTGACTGTGTGTCAGATCAACAGCAGAATGAAATGGCCGCGCTGGTGGACAACGACACGAGCTTCATTCAGAAGAGAAACTCCAGCACAACTCAAGTAAGTCTTCGACTTCACCCGCTTATTTTACAGCACTTGTGTTTAACCTTTCACTTTAGAGTTTGTCTGTGTGTTTGACTCGAGCTCACTGTATTCAGTCCAATCACATTTCCTCAGAGTCCTCCTATACGTTATGCAGCTTGTGCGAGTTTGGAAATGAAGACAGATCTGATTGTGAAGCTTTCGAGCCACTGTGACAGTCTGTCACTTCCTGCTTTGAGCAGGTTCACCGTGGATTATGGGAGGGAAATGGGTGGATCAGGAAGGAGTATCTACTTTTAAAACTGTCACTGGACTAAAAACACAAGCAATGCTTCTGCTCTCTGATTGGAGATGAGACCAGAGCAAATTTCTTCATTCACGCTCAAGCTTGACTGTTGACACTCGGGCCTGAAAGTAACTGTACGAAAGTATGTGAACGCAGTTTCTAGCTGCTCACCAGAAGTTGATTTTGTGTGGTGTTGCGGTTTTGAATGGCGTCGTTTTGAGTTACAGCACAGGGTTATGTAGAATGAGCTGTCATCTTTTAATGGTCAGTTGTCTCTTTCAGGGTCAGCAACATGTTTGCTATTTAGGTTTAATGCATGCATGCATACATTAAGAGTTCAGCAGGACCGTTCTTTGGTCAAACACACGTCACACTCAAGTTTGCATACTTGCTTAAAGTATGCTTCTGTCATTATTCAACACGTTTAGTAGAGTCTCTCCGTATGAGTAACAGAAGTGTAATTGTTTCATTTGTAATTTTCTTTATAAGTTTTGTTTCAAAGTAGGTGACCAGATTTCTGAAAAGGAAACTGGGGACATTTCCAAGTTCAGTTGTAAAAGAATCTTTGAATATTATTTATATAGTGTAAGTATAAATACATTTGTGTATGTGTGTATAATTATCACGATTAATTGCACACTGAAATTAAGCATGCACCATTTATTCATTTTCTGTTTGTTTGTAGGAGCTGTGGTGTGTTTTGCACTTAAAACTCGAGCTTAGATGATAGGCCAGTTCTTCTTTGCAGTATATGCACACGTTTACATTTAACCAGTGTACCATTGTCACGCTACCAACATTTTAGTAGTCAGTACAAATACCAGTAAGATTCCACTCAGTACCAATATCACTACCACAATTAAATTTCTGTAATTATTTTAGTTTTATAATTTTTAAATATGACTGTTTGGAAAAAAAATAGAATTAGTTCATTATTAATGCTATTAATAATTAAAAGTAAACAGTGCATTTCTTATCTTTGTGATTTGTAATTGGAGGAAACTATTTATGGTTATTTGTTGAATGTTTTGAGCAATTGAAATTTTGTGAAGGCACACATTGCTTGAAATGAAGACGACTTATGAAAAAAAGTCTACATACACGGTAGAATATTTTTAAGGGGAAAGCGTTAACAGGAAAACAAAATAACCAACATGGGAAAAGTACGTCGGTTAGAGATTCTGAATTTTGGTGCTGCTTTCTTTTCTATTAATCGTCCAGCCCATTTCCCTCTCAATTTTAGGCATTAATTACAGCCATTCAAAATTAAAGTACAATTCAAAGCAATTACTTTTTAACATTTACCCCCGGTTTCACAGACAAGGCTAAAGCCTTGTCCTGGATTAAAATGTAGTTCTGAGCTGTTTCAACCAAAAGAAACTTGCACTGACTGATTTAAAAATATATCAATGCCATTGTTTTGTCTCAAAAGGAACACCAGTAATGTTTTTTTCTAAGATCGTTTATGAAAATTACTTAAATGTCCTGAACTATGGCTTAATCTTGGTTTAGTCTAAGCCCTGTCTGTGAAACCTGGCCATAAAGAATTAGTTAACTTCCAGAACAAAAATGTACAGATAATGAACTCACCCCCTTGTCATCCAAGATGCTCATGTCTTTTTTTTCTTCAGTCGTAAAGAAATTGTGTTATGTTGTTTTCAGGAATTTTCTCCATATAGTGGACTTCTATGGTGCCCGCAAGTTTGAACCTCCAAAATGCAGTTTCAGTGGAGCTTCAAAGGGCTCTAAACGATCCCATCCGAAGAATAAGGATCTTATCTAGTGGAACGATCTGTTATTTTCTAAAAAAAAAAAAATAAAATGTGTATACTTTTTTTTTTTTTTTTTTTTTTTTTTTTAAAACCTCAAATACTTGTCTTGTCTAGCTCTGCCATACACATGTGTACTCGGTTCAGTGCAGTTCGGGTATGTCGCAAAACTCCCATCTCTTTTTCTTCTCCAACTCCATCGTCTTACCATTGTCCTACTGACCCAGTGTTTACAAAGCGAACATGCAAAGAAGGTCAAACGCCCTTTACAAAAAAAGGTAAAACAGCAATCTAGGACAATTTTGAAGTTGGAGGTGAGAGATGGGAGTTTTTTAACATACCTTAACTGTTTTGAGCCGAGTGCACAGAGTACGCATGCGCATGGCAGAGCTAGACAAAGACGAGCATGAAAATCGTTTCACTAGATAAGATCCTTATTCCTCGGATGGGATCATTTAAATCCCTTCGAAGCGACATTGAAACTGCAATTTGGAAGTTCAAACTAGCAGACACTATAGAAGTGCACTCTATGGAGAAAATTCCTAAAATATCTCCTCAAAAATCATAATTTCGTTACGACTGAAGAAAGAAAGACATAACAATCTTGGATGACAAGGTGGTGAGTAAATTACCTGTATTTTATTTTTTTTTTCTGGAAGTGAACTTATCCTTTAATATGCTTAAAAAAACAGCTTTTAATTTAAGTAAACTTAATCTTTGGTAACGCTTTAGAATAGGGAACACATTCACTATTAACTAAGAGGTTTCCTTCAATAAACTCCTACTTTTCTGCTTATTGATAGTTACTTAGTTGTTAATTTCTAGGTATTGGGTTGAGGGATGTAGAATATGGCCATACAGAATAAGGCATTAATATGTACCAAGTAAGTACTAATAAACAGCCAATACGTGGTATGCATGCTAATAAGCAACTAGTTAATAGTGAGAATTGCACCTTAATAAAGGTGTTACCCAATCCTCACATACATTATACTATGTATGTGCGTGAACTATTAATCGTATGTAGACCAGTCTTTATTCAAGCCACAAAAGTGAATCAGCAAAGAGCAGCGAGTCATTTCTTTTGTTCTTTGAAGTACATTAATGACAGACTGCAGCAGGTTTCATTTTAAAAGCAGCATTGTCTCTTTAAAACCTGATGCACATGACGCAGATCTGACACGCATCTGATTTTCTCCCAACTCCTTACGGCATTTAGGACTAACTCATTTAAGACCATGTTTACAAGGTCACTCTGTGCACGTACATGTGTTGGATGCCTGTGTTCACAGAGAGCTGCTTCACAAACAGCGAGTAATTAATGCGTTAATTTTGACTGCTCTACTTTTAACCAATTTTGGGATCATTCCTTCCAAACCTGTTTTAGTGTATTATAAATTCTGGGTTGTTTTGATGGTACACCTCTTTAGATTATGCCACAGCATCTGAATTGGCTTAAGGTCAAGACTTTGGAGAACATTCCCACCATTTTATCTATTGTTTGGTTAGTATTACTTGTGTGGTTTGGGTCCTTAGCTTGTCACATCACCCATCTGTAGTCATAACCTGTTTGTCCTAATTTTCTCCTGTAAAATGCCTTGATACACTTTATAATTGATTGCCAAATGATTGCAAAGTGTCCAGTCCTTGAGGCAGTAAAGCAGCATTAAACCATGATGCTCCATCCACCATGCTTCACAGTTGACGTGAGGTTTTAAAGTCGGTGTGTGGTGCCCTTTTTTCCTCTGAACAAATTGTTGTGTATTTTTACTTGAAAGTTTGTTTTTTCACACGCACACAAAGAGAGTAAGCCAGAGAGTCTTGCATACCTCGTACAACTGGGATCTGTTCTTCGTACATGGATTACTCAGTTATCTGGATTTAATCGTTGACGATTTGACATGATCCAGGATTGTTAGGTTCTTCAAAGCTTGTCCCAGAGTTGCTGTCATAGCAATAGGTCCAAAAGCGCAAACTTGCTCAGGAGCAGGCTTATTTCCCTTAAACAGCATTAGACTGTATTACTTTTACCCCGGTTGCACAGACGAGGCTTAAGCCTAGTCCTAGACTTAAAATGTAAATCTGAGCTGTTTCAGCTGAAAGAAACTTGCATTGACTGATCTTAAATATATCAGTGCCTTTGTTTTGTCTCAAGATGCACACCAGTAATGTTCCCAAATGCAGATGTAAACGATCCCAGCTAAGGAAGGAAGTTCTTATCTAGCAAATCGATTGGTTATTCTATAAAAATAATAGAATTTCTATACTTTTTAATGTCAAACGCTCGTCGTGTAGTCTATAATAATATAGTTGCAGTCAATTTTACTTATTGTAAATTGCCTTATAATTTTACTTTGTAAAGTCTTACTTGATGTACAGTTAGTCTGAGTTGTATGTTAATCTGAGCAGCGACGGCTATTATGCAAGTGGTTTGATGTAGCACAGGACATGCAGATAACTTAAAAATGCTTTAAAATGTTCTTGACTCAGAGGAAACTTTAATTAACACGGTCACGTAACGTATTTACATAATTGAACATCTCTCTGACCGCTCTACTATCTATAGCACATTTTGCACCCTTTGTTTGAACATGCTATTTTATGGGGCATTCTTAAAAATAAATTTGATTATTTTATTTTTTTTCCAATATCCATCTGGAAGGGAGTGAATAATCAGCATCAGATTAAAAGAGGTTAACATTACAGTTGATTTTAGGTTATCTGCAGAATTTTCAAAATCAAATTTTTTGTTGCACAAATAAAATTAATACAGTGTGAGCGATTGGCAATGTCAACATTAAACTGTAAAATTACTGTAAAAAACATGACTTACAGTTCAGATATAGGTTATCACAAAAACAAACTTTTATAAAATGATCTTCACATAGTGACTAGCTATTTGTAATACACACCTCTCTCAGACCTGATGACACACCCACTGTTTCTGCCTTTGTCCAATCAGCCTCATATTGTAATTGTAGGTGCTATTCATTTCATTCAAGCCTTCTCACCTGTAAATTTAAAGTAAATCCCTAAATGAGATTTAAGTCTGAGTTTAAAGTTATGGACCGACAGGATTGAAGTTAATCTATTTTAAATACAAATTAAATCCAGGATCAAAATGATGGTTTAACTGTAAGCCTGCTAGTTTTTAAACAAAGTTTAATGTTTGGTGCTACAGAATTATTAGATAAACCTCAATTTGATCTAGATTTAAGCTTAATCTTTTATTGTTGTGACACACCCAATGATTCTTATTAAAAGCTAATTATTTAGTTAAGTTGTAGTGAGTGATTAACATTGAAGTGTCATTAACCCCCCTGTTTTTCGCACTGGTCATTCACACCTCATATTCGAAAAAGACTCAAGAAATGAGTGTGTAAAGCTGTGGAAAAGTGGGAGTGAAGAGGGTGGAAAGAGGGGAGGAAACAACCAATGAAACACAGACCTACAACACCCTCATAACACAGACAAATGAATATTAAAATATGAGTAGAGGAAAAAAAACAGCTTTGTTGGCCACCTTAGTATATTTTAAAAAAATATAATCCAATCATAAACTAGAGAAATCGTATTAGAGACTACTTACAACTATCATGAACAAATTAAATACTTTTTTGATAAATTGTTCTTTAAAATATAAACAAATCAGCATTATAACTACGCAGACAGAAAGAATAGTAATAATAATGTTTAATAATTTTAAATGTTTAACAATAAAATTATTTGTGTTAATGTTAGTTCACTGTACATTAATGTTAACAGATGTAAATAAATTTCAATAATATATTAGTAAGTTTTGAACTTAATATTAACTATTTTACAACTAATAATTGATTAATATTATATAAATATTGTTCATGTTAACTAATATAGTTAATTAATATTAACAAATGAAACCTTAAAGTATTACCACGCATATATATTTAATTTGAAGACATTTATGAAATGTGGGTCAGGGCTCTACAGTGCGACCATTTCAGTCATATTTGTGAAAACTACTGCGTGCGACTGACCTGATCAGCATATCTGTGTTTGCACTGAGGGGAGCTTCAAAGGTTTCTGTGTTTTTTGCAACGTTGAGTAATGCATCACAGACACATCTCATGAATCCTTTCATATACAAACTGTAGAGAGTGTAAATAAGTGTCATTGTGCAGTGTAGAGAGCTTCATTGATTATAACGGAACTTTGTGAGATTGCGATGAGCTAAGATGAGTGACAGCTGTCAAGCGATTAATTGCTTGCATAATAAAAGTTTGAGTTTGCCTAATATATGTGTGTGTACTGTGTGTAATTATTCATATATAAATACAAACACATTCATGTATACATTAATACATATATGTATTTTATTATAATTTTTATCTCATTTATATTATATATAAATAAAAATATTTTGTACATAAATGACATGTTTATCTTAAATATATACATTAATTTGTGTGTACGTAAACATAATTACATACAGCACACACATATAATAGGCAAACTCAAACTTATTTTGTATGCGATTAGTCGCAATTAATCGTTTGACAGCCCTAAATATAGTTCAATAAACGAACTAAAAACAGTTCAATAAACAAGAAGTTAATATTAAGTGACTTACATTGTCTGACTATAACACTATTGCCTGATTTTGCTCTATTACGTCATCAAAAAGAGTTTGAAACAAGTCACAACTGATCCGCTGCGCATCTCCATTCAAACAGCAGTTTTTGTTTATGAATGAACGTGCGTTTTTAAACAAATCTAGTGAGGTGATGATTCAATTTTCCACTCGTAAAGACAGTCACTTGCTTTATTCCCAAATGAATCAGCCATTCGAACGAATCAAATGAATGAATGATTCAGTAAGTAAATCAGCGATTTGCCGACACCTACTAGCAGTTTTAATTTCATTTGTACAGTATCTTTTCAGTTAATGAGACAGTTTAAATCATTTAATATTTCTATGTTTAAAATTTTGTATTTAAAACATTAATCTCAACATTAATTTATGAATTTGATTGCACTCATGCCACCTCTGAGCCTCGATAAACATGAAAATACACCTACAAGCCACTTTTGTGTTCGTCTGTGCCACCTCTGTAGTACAAATTAATTTTGTTAATACTGATTTCATTTGATATTCTTATTGTTCTTATTCTTATTCTAAAAAGCGTATAAAATATAGTTTTTTAAAAAATTGACACAAAAGATGACATACTTTTAATGAAGTTAGAAATATGCCATTACAAAGATAAAAACAAAATTCCCCTGTAAGTCAAATATCACCTCATAATTGGAAGTCTTATTTTTGATCAGATTTTTTGAGTATTGATTAGAAGGTGCTCCTGAAATTTTGACTGTGCTCCTAAAAAGAAATGTAAGCGTAGAGCCCTGTGTGTGTATACACAGTTCTGGTTTATGTTTGGAGGGCTAGAAATTATGAAATGTCTATAAAAGCTTAAAACATGCTTGCTGCTCTGCGTGATGTTAAATATGAAATATGGTGCGAAATACGGCACGTCTTTCATGAGATTTGATTTCTCAGCTGTAGTATAACCTCATGACTCTCACATTTGCCAGTAAGATCAAAGCATGTCACAGCTCTCTATTTCAAGGGCTCTGGATAGATCAATATAGGTCTAGAAAGTTTTATTTTATTTTATTTTTCACTTAATTCATTGATCAGATCTTGTACTTAAATGGTAGTATATAGTTTTTAAAGACGCTTAATATAAAGGGGGTTCTTGTTGTTGTCTCCTTTTGAAACGTAGTAAATGAGGTCACCTATTTTTTTTTTTTTTTTTAAATATCAATAACAGTGATTTCTAAAATGATTCAAAAACACGTTTCTCTCTCCAGGACTCACAGCAGCCATCACCTTTAGCCTTGTTGGCAGCCACATGCAGTCGGATTGATGAAAACGACACGGTAGAACAGTCACGGCAAAGCCAGACACAGGACACACAGATTGACCTCCATCAGTCCCATCTGTCACAAGCCACCAACGGCTGGCACATCATACCTGCAGTGTCCACCAGTTCTGGTACCTCTCCCACGACAACCTCTGAGGACAAAAGCCGATCGGTGGCGTCCACAGGGGCTATGGTGCAGCAGCAGTATGTGATGGCGTCCTCACAAAACCTACAAAGTCAACAGGTGCTCACTACCCTCTCTGGTATGATGCCAAATATCCAATATCAGGTGATCCCACAGTTTCAGACCGTGGATGGACAGCAACTCCAGTTTGCTCAGACAGCTCAGGAGATGTCAGCCACAGCATCGGGGCAGTTTCAGCTGGTGTCCTCGCCCAACGGTAATCAGCAGCTCATCGCTGCCCCCACCAACCGAGCTGCTGGTGCTGGCAACATCTTAACCGTCCCTGGCCTTTTCCAGCAAGCAATCCCTCTGCAGAACATAAGTCTGGGTGGGACAGTGTTGCCCAATCAGACACAGTTCCTTACCAACATGCCTGTACCACTAAATGCTAACATCACCCTTCTCCCGGTGGGCTCTGCTGGCACTGTTGGACCTGTAAGCGACCCAAACGTTGGAGGAACCTTAGGAACTTCTCAACAGCTGCTCCAGAGCACATCGTCTACAAGTGCAACAGAGTATTGCACTACTTCTACCAGCACACGAACGGCTTCATCAGGTGGTGTTGTAACACTAACCCAGAGTAACAAAGGAGAGACTGGAAAGCCCTTCCAGAACATGTCTGGAGTGTCTGATAATAGAGACGGACAGAAACCGTGTCAAGCTCAGATTCTCATTCAGCCACAGCAGGTCCTGCAGACCGTCCAACCCGGCTCCGTCTCGGCCGGCGGTCAGATGTTTGCAACACAGACCCTGTCTCAGGATGGAGTGCAGAACGTTCAGATCCAGACCATCGCCAGTGGCAGCCCCATCCTGATCCGTACCGTAGGTCCGAACGGCCAGATCAGCTGGCAGACCCTTCAGTTGCAGAGCCCCGCTAACACCCAGATCACATTGGCACAGCCCGGGACACCGGGAACCGTACAGCTCTCTGGTCTTCAGACCATCAATTTGAATACGCTTGGCAATGCAGGGCTGCAGATGCATCAGCTGCAGGGTGTTCCTATCACCATTGCCAACACAACAGGTTAGTCTGCTTTGGTTTTTTTCTGTTGAGTCTCCTATAAACAAAATTACGTATCTCTTTGCGCGTATTGGATGTTTTGTATGTGTCCCTATTTGTTATATTGGAAAAAGTGCATGTGGCCCAAACGTAAGGCCAACTGTGTAGTGCCGCACCGAAATTTCGGCAACCAAAAATATTTAGCCAAATCAATGAGTGGGGTGATTTTTGGAGTGTTGAAACGGTGATATTTAATTTCTGTTTAGAGTCTGTTACATGCACACCGTGTGGATAAAATTACACAAGGTAAATGTCAGCTGTGTGGACGCTATTGATTTCTCAGTTTTAAACTATCTTCATTTTGAGGAACCTATATTAATTCTTAAATCCCAAGGTCAGTCTTTTGGTTTAGCTTTGTGCTTCTGTTGTTTGCCTGATAAAGGTAATGGGGCAGACATATTGCGTGCAATAAACAAATTTTTATGTTTTTGCAAGTACAGATGGTCTGTGGGATTTTCGTGTTCTGTACATGCTGTCTTACTTTTAAAATGAAACAAACTCTCAGCTTTAAAAATCGAAAGTCAAACAGCAAATAGTTTTGTTGCTCTTTAATGTGACGTGACAGATCACTGAAGCACATTGGTTTAAGTGCCGTGTGAATGAATTATCTCTTCCTCTTTACAGGATGGAATAAACATTTCTGATCATCAGATCATCAGAATGTGTTGAAAGATGCAGAGTAAATTACAGAAATGAGTCATGTCTCATTTAATTGCTCAATCAGTGTTTCAACCCCAGAAAGACGTCAGTAAAACCGCTTGTGAACAGTGTCACGTAATCTCACATTTACCTTAGGAAAGACATTTAGTGTCTATAATACTGTTTGTTAGCTAGAAAATAACTAGACAGGACTGCTCTGCTTTCGCCCAGTTAACTGCAGCAGCGGGCAATTTGTGTTCCCTTCAGCCTAGTTGGAAGCAGTAATAAGTCACATCTTGTGTGTCCACCAGCTGCTTTCTCAACTACAGTCAGGGCTTTACAGTGCGACCGAAAACTACTGAGTGCAGCTATGAAAAATTATTTAGGAGCACCAGTGTGACTGACTTAATCAGCTTATTTGTGTTTGCGCTCAGGGAAGCGTCCAACATTGCTTTTTTTGCTACAGTGTGAAAGTTGTAAAAACCAAATGGTTAATTGTGGCTTTAAACTATTCTTAATAGTGACAAACACTTCATGTTTTTTTTTCCCATGTTATTTTTTTATATATATTTCTAAATATCTTAGTAGAAAAAAAAATCTTAGTTCTGCAGGTTTGAGTAATATTGTTTTAAATAAAAAAAAAAAAACAGGTTTGTGTTGCTTTATTAATAATTATAATATTAATAATATTTTTTTGTCTCTTGGAAATACACATTTGCTTTTAGAGTTAGGATGCAGATGTAGATTTATATTCATTATCAAAATCAGTAATATCTGTAAAAATTATAGCAACCTAATTTTTATATGGTGAAATTTAATTATTCTGACTGTTTGAGGTTTTTTTTTTTTTTTTTTAAATTAACCACTGCTCTTCCTTAGTATCATCCGTAGATCGTGATAATAACAGTTAAAACCACCAATATAGCACCTCAATACCATGGTAAAAATGAAATAAGCTTCCTAGGTATTTGTATGAAAAACAGTAGTCTAAATACATTTAGTATAAATGCATAAATGCTATAGCTTGATCACAAAAAATACAGTAATTATATTCCATTACTCCTCTTTCAATACATTTAATACCTGTCTGCATTAATATAATAAAGTTCGACACAAATATACCCACGTCTGACACAATACCACTGTGCAGTAAGTGCTACTACAGTAAATCTATAGTAAATGATGGCGATTTGTAGATTAAAAAGCCTTCTGATTGAAAAGCGTGTTTCTTCTGGCTTTAAACTGAGTCATTTGTGTTCTTCACTCAATTCAAGCGCTTCACACTGGATCTCACAGCACTTTTTAGTGACCGAGACTCATCAGAGAGTGAACGCATCTGCTCTAGTAAGTTTGCACCGTCCGCTGTTTGAATTTTGATTCAAGTGGATAAACGGTCCCAGTGGCGTGCCTCAAATGACTAACGCTCTTTTGTTCCGTCTTTGCCGCATAAACATTATATTGAACATTTAACTCGTTATCGTTTATCGAGGAAATATGTCACGTGATAATTACCATTATTGATTTATCACCCAGCCCTATTTTACAGCGTTGAGTAATATATGCCAGACATTTCTGTTGATTCCTTGAAAACAGTGTTAATCTGAATTCATTCACTGCTCAGAAAAACACTGTTTTATTCAGTGCCGACTTCTGCAAGTCCACGAATCCTCTCATTATTACAAAGTGTAGACGGTGTAAACAAGAGATTCAGTGTGCAGTACAGAGAGCACATTAATTATAATAAAACTTTGTGAGATCGCGAACTAAGGAGAGTGACAGCTTTTAGTGATTATTAAGGGAGTTTGCAAATGTGATACTGATTTAATACAGCAGTTCAGTAAACAAGAAGTTAATATTAAATGACTTTACATTGTCTGACTATAACACTATTGCCTGAATTTCATCGAAAATAGTTTTAAACAGTCACAGTGAGCAGCTGCACATCTCTAAAAGCAAACACAGTGGTGTTTCGTTTATGAATGAAGTCAGTGATTAATGATCACCTATTCATAAAGACATTTACTTCCTGAATAAATCAGCTGTTCAAATGAATCAGTTGAATGATTAAAATCAAGTGACTGGCCGCCACTAGGGATGTTCATTTCGGTTATTTTTCCTAACCGACAACCAGTGCTCGTTAACTGATTATTAACCATTAACCGACAAGATTATTTAAAATTAGAAAAATCAAGTGATTACGCCGGCACTGCTTGCACACACACAGTTGAGCATTGCTAACTTGACAATGCAGCCTTTTCGTTATCATAATAAAATAGTCAGCCAAACATATTGAAAAATCACACTGCATAATCATTATCACGGCACTGCCAAACTATTTGTTTTATGTGGATATTAGAATGCAAGTGAAGTACAAAACCAGGTTTACATAATGAATAATATTTTGGCATTCAGATACATCTCTAATACGGAAACATTTGAATTTGTGTTATATGTGAGACTCAACATTAGTTAGTTTCAGTTTCACTTTAGCCTAAATGAAGTTTTGGCTTGTCGTTTATATAGCCTAGCTTCTTATATTTTTCATTCTTGTTCTACTTTTCAACTGAAAGGATTTGTTTGGAGTGAGGGGAATAAAATAGCCTATCATATGTTTATTGCGTTTGTAAACATTTTGCATTGTCATCAGGTCTGTTTCTGACTGTAATAATAAAATGTGACGTTATAGGCCTATGCGATTTATCTTTTTTTTTTTTTTTCCTCTCTCTAAAAATGCAATTTCATTGTATTTGAACCATCCAGCAAACATTTTAAATATTTTGAAAATTACTGAAAGAAAAATATTAAATATATGACCTTTTAAACAGTTTAACTGATTGTATATAAATTGGTCATAAATGTATGATTTTAAATTGCACTCATGCCACCTCTGAGCCTTCACATGGTTACACATGGTATGCCACTGGACGATCAGCTGTCTTTCTGTCTCACTGTAGCTTCGTCGTAGGCGTCTGACATTACAGATATTGCAGTTTATTGCTCTGGCTGCATCTGTAGTCCTCACACCTCCCTACAGCTGGACTATTGCATGTTTATGCAGATGATCAGGATCTTTGGACTTTCTTCTAGTGTTTTTCAGAGTCAATAGAAATGTGTCTTTAACATCAGGTTACTGGAACTGTGAGCTTAATTGCCTGCCGCCTGTAAACCGTAATTGTCTTAAGGACTGTTCCTCAGATTCCTTTTAATCAAACTTAAAGTTAAACCAAAAGGTATTTTGGTGGTTTGTCATAAAGACCTATCTGTATGTATCTTTATTTAGTTTTCTCAACTAAAAGCTGAAATGCTGGTGAAGTGATGTGTGCAGGACTTCACTAATCATTTAGTTCACTTAAACCCTTGTGTTCACCTTCCTCCACTTTTGAGTCAAAGCCACCCTCCCAGTTAACAAGAAAAGCACGGAGCCAAGTCCAGAATTTTATCGTGTCCCATGTCTTTAGAATGGAGTATTTATAGTGCAACACAGAACACACCTATGAAAGCTTAAGATCAGATGTGTAAGTTTATGCAGTGTATTATTTCTAGTGAGGGAAAGATTTGCAGTCCACACTGATGAAGAGAGTTATTTCTGCATGTTGTCAGAACAGGAACAAAAATGCCTTATGTAGTGGAACCAGCTGCAATAATCTCTGTTTTCTCTCAGCTGCAAGTGGTCCCTTGCATTTGGCAGTTTTGTTAATTATCCCTAGTTTTCCCAAGCTGCTTGTGGCTGTTTGTGTCTCTTGTAGAGGTGTGATTGTTCAGGTGTTTGTTCTGCAGGTGATACGAGCGGGGCAGCTGGAGATAATCTGGATGACAGCGGTGTGCTGGATGAGAATGTGGAGAGCAGCCCAACACCCACCAGCAGACGCACACGCAGGGAAGCCTGTACCTGCCCGTATTGCAAAGACGGAGAAGGACGGTACGCCTCAAACAACACCTTTCTGTTGTCACTCACAATATTTAATGCAACCAAAGGCTTCAAAATGCAGGAGGCGTGTAGTGGAAAGGAAGTGAGAGAAGGTCACTTTTTACAAGCAAATGTTTGCTATAGGTCAGGAATAGGCAACGTCAGTCCTGGAGTGCTGATGTCCTGTTGAGTTTAGCTCCAAGCCTGAAAAAAAAACGCACCTGCCTGTAACTCTAGTAATTCTGAAGACCTTGATTAAAATAGCTAAAATATGCAGGACAGTGGCACTCAAGGCCCGACGTTGCCTATCCCTTCTATAGATGATGACAGACAAGTATATGGAGAATTGGAAACATCTTGAAAAACTTTTTTAGAATGTTTTGGAATATTTGTCATCTCCCCAAATTTGTCACTAATAAGAAGGGTTATATTGACTATTGACCTATTAAGATTTTGCTTACATATTCCTTGTATTTTTCTATTTTATTAAAAAGTTTTCAGAGGTTAATCAATAATAATTACAATTTTAACTATTTCAAGTGTGATTCATGAGGTTTGTTCTATTTTAAATCCAGTTTTTCTTTGTAAATTTAAAAAGTTGATCATACTGATTTCAAACTTAAGGATTCATTAGTTTGAATATACATAGAACCAAACACTATCATAACATCTTAGTTGATAATTCAGTATACTTTATTTTTGACAAAACATCCCATGTTTCAGTCACGACAGCACATTTTCGGTAGTGACAGTACTGTTTTGGTAGCGACCACATCACATTAAAGAATTTTAACCCACATTTTTAACACTACTAAAACTTACTAAAATACTAAAAAATTGCATAACTGTATACTAAAATTTAGTTTATTTCCCCTTTTGTCATTACTGAAACAATGATAACATGTTTCGGTTGTGACTGTTATGGTAGTGACAGTTTTAATAACCCCCAAAAAACCCAAAATGTCACTACGGAAACTTCACCAAGTGTTTTGGTTAGGACAATTTTAGGTACTTCAAAAATGCTAATCAGCGCATTGTTAGCTTGCACAGTTCTAAACGATTGTACACATATAAAACTAAATGTTTTGGAATAATGCCCAAAAAAGTGTGCTTAATTATAGAAAAATGGTGTTCGGTAGTGACATTCTTCAAAGTTACATATAAATTTTTCATACTTTTGAACACGTTTACTTCAAAATGTTTGGGCTTATCTATTACCTCTTATCTTAAGCTTATCTTATCATGTAGCTGTAAGAGAGAGGGACACATGAATATTTCCTGATCATAAATGTTGGGGTGTAGTTAAAGGAGAAGTCCACTTCCAGAACAAAGATTCAAATATAATGTACTCACCCCCTTGTCATCCACAATGTTCATGTCTTTCTTTCTTCAGTCGTAAAGAAATTGTTTTTTGAGGAAAACATTTCAGCATTTTTCCCCATATAATGGACTGCTATGGTGCCCTGATTTTTCGCTTCCAAAATGCAGTTTAAATACGGCTTCAAACGATCCCAAATGCAGTTGTAAATGAGTCCAGCTGAGGAAGAAGGGTCTTATGTAGCGAAACTAGTTATTTTCATTAAAAAATGTAATGTAAATACTTTTTAATCTCAAACGCTCATCTTGTCTCACTCTCCATGTGTATTCTGGCTCAAGACAGTTAGGGTATGTTGAAAATCTGCAATTGTATTTTCTCTTTCAACTTCAAAAATCATTCCAAAATCATGCTACATCGCTGCAGAAGTACCGACACAGTCTTGCAAAGTGAACATGCAAGGAAGATCAGACACCCTTAATAAAAAAGGTAAAACAGCAATATAGGACAATTTTGAAGTTGAGGGAGAACATGAGAGTTTTTCAACATCCTAACTGTCATGAACCAGAAAAAAACAGTCTGGACAGAGTAAGACAAGACAAGCGTTTGACATTAAAAAGTATATAAATGAAAATGAAAATAATTGATTGTTTTGCTAGATAAGACCCTTCTTTCTCAGCTAGGATTGTTTAAAACCGCATTTGGGATCGTTTGAAGCCTCATTTAAACTGCATTTTGGAAGTTAAAAATCGGGGCACCGTAGCAGTCCATTATATGGAGAGAAATGCTGGAATGTTTTCCTCAAAAAGCATAATTTCTTTACGACTGAAGAAAGAAAGACATGAACATCTTAGACGACAAGGGGGTGAGCACTTTATATGTGAATCTAATGAAGAAGTGGACTTCTGAATATACACAGTGACAAGAAAATGCGGGACACTTGTGACACTGATATTTTAAATATTATTGTGGGTTTCAAAGGATAACAAAAGGATCTTAGTAAACATCTAAGATTTGAATACTTAAATGCCTTTAAATGTGCTTTTTCGGCTGTGGGACAGCAGTTTGCACCAATTTTGTAGAATGGCCCATATGCATTAACAATATATTATAGGTTCAGTAGTGTCAGCATCTGGTCCAAATTACTAGTTACTAGAGTTACTAGATAACCCATGAAATCAAAGTGAAAGCTTCACTAGTTTTAAAACATCTATTAGCTTTATGTTCTTCTATATATGCTAGTGTACTTCTAAACATTGACAATTTGTCTTCAAAAGATAAATGGTTTTAAATCTACAGTCTCTTGACCAAACAGTGACGCATTGCAAAATGATGCCACATAGCAACTGAGAAACTTTGACTGTTTACATGCCTTCTGGAGCGAGAACATCCCCTCGCTTGTAAATTATAAATACTACCTGACTAAAAGCTGAAATTTGGAGGTGTGGAGGTGTGGAGAAACGCACACCTTGTTGCTAGGAAATATGCGACCAATGAAAACTGTTTTAAGATCAAAAACATCAAATGTCATCAAACACAATTTTGTGTGAAATCTGTCTGACACATCACAGAACACAGATCCACTATAATTTATTTCACCCCTAATATATGATAAGTCTGAGTTCCTGATCATCCTGGCAGGTTATTTTCATTTGTTAAATTGCTTTAAATACTGTTTTCGGGTCAAACCTCTACTCTTTTGAGTTCAGAAAAGATCATTCACTGCCTGGTCAACTGAGATTTGCTATGGGGATAAAAGCTAGATCATGATTTTTTTTTTTTTTTTTTTTTTTAATCTACAGCACACCATAACTGTGTAACCAACTGTATTATATAAAGTGCTATAGAAAAACATGAGACTTGTTTTAAAAGCCTGACTGTGCTTTATCCATTACATGCATTGTTAAACTACAGCTGAGCTCTATGTGTGTTTCTAAATGTGCTGTCTTACCTGCTCTTATTACAGCAATGACCCCACTAAGAAGAAACAGCACATCTGTCACATTCCTGGATGTGGCAAGGTCTATGGGAAGACGTCTCATCTGCGAGCACACTTACGCTGGCACACGGGAGAGAGGCCCTTCGTTTGCTCCTGGTCCTTCTGCGGTAAACGTTTCACACGCTCTGATGAACTGCAGCGACACAAGAGGACACACACAGGTGAGTTCAGTGGCATCATAGGTACTGCTACATCACCTCATATGTTTTCAGAGCTCAGAGATTTTTGAAAAGTGTGGTGAGTGTATGAGTCAAGCCAGTATTTTAACATTTTATGTTTTTGTTTGTGTGTGTGCCAGTTAATAGAAATTGTTCATGTTGTAAATATAGCCTTGTAGCTCGCAGGAAACATGGATGTATCATAAAATATATAGCGGGAAGTATTTTTTCCAAAAAACCCAGTAAGCTGTAAAGTTGAATTTGATTTTACTGTCTGGCAGACTGCTATCTGTGTGTGCTTGAACAGTCAGATACACACAAAATGCCCATCTTGAGTATTCACGTCAGCACGGTTAGTCAAAAGGCCTTTGAAAGAGTAAATTTTTTTTTTTTTTTTTTGTATTTCGTTTCGAAACTAAATCTTTCGCCATTTTCTTGTCTTTCTCACCTCACTCGTCAGCTCGACTCACTCTCCTCACATAATAAATGAAATCCGACTTCTGCAGCTGATCTGAGAGGCGATTGTTGTTCGGCACACTGCATCGTTCAAAGTAAAAAATGATCAAAAAATTGTAAAAATCAAGGAAATTTCTCTGCCATTTCGTTCTTTTTGCTGTATCGAAATTATGCGATCCGATTCCGATTCTGGGAGTCACGATCCGATTCCAAACAATTCTTGATCTACATTTTTTTACCCAATTAATTCTGCTGTGCAAATAGATCTTCACAACCTTACATTTTAAATGGGCAATGCGCACGAGTCTTGTGGCTTTCACATCGAATGCGAAAAGCTTCACTGGCACGCAAGCTGCTTCTCACAGCGCAAATTCTGTGCAATAAAGCCTGACACGTCTCTAGTGCTCATGCGGGAAAAAAAAACAAGCTCAGAATCAAGCTGAATCGTTGAAGAGAGAATCGCGATGCATCGAAGAATCAATTGGGTTTTTTTTTTTTTTACTCCCACCCCTATCGAAAATGTACCGATCCATGACACCACTGTGTCGTATTGAATGAACCGTGAATATTGTGAACTGTTACATCCCTAATTATTAGTTATGTTATATATTATAAATAGAAAATAAAAAAAATCAGATGTGTTAAATGCGGTATACCTATAAATATACACTACTAGTCAAAAGTTTGGAATAATCAAGATTTTTTTGTCTCTAAAAGAAGACTTCTGCTCAGTAAGGCTGCATTTATTAAATCAAAAGTACAGTAAATACAATAATATTGTGAAATATTATTGCAATTCAAAATGAGTGATTTCTGTGTTAATGTACACAATAAATGTAATTTATTTCTGTGAATGGTTAGCATCATTACTCCAGTCTTCAGTGTTACATGATCCTTCAGAAATCATTCGAATATGCTGACCAGAAGAGGTCACTCATGCGCCATTAAATCAATAATAAACAGTTAATTTTGCTGAAACACCTAATACCAGAAACAGTACTGACAGTATAATGATTGTGTTGCTAAGGCTGTTGCACAGTGATACACAGATCTGTTCTGTGAAGCAGTTATAGCCATGCTTTATTGTAAAGCATCAAGCATCATTTTTTTTTTTTTTTTTTTATTGCTGTTTACTTGTCTTAAAACTTTATTTACATTTACTGAATGTTTTACAAAAATGCATTAATATATGAAATTGATTGAATATGTGCTAAACTTATTCAGCCTCTAACTTAAACACTGATGAGTGAAATTAACAGTTTATTAGCCATATATGCCAATAGGCATTATTTAGTCACCTAGTGCCACATTTAGTTGCACATGTATACATATTGAAATTGCACGACATTGTTGTAGCACTTAGTTTTATTATGATAGACTCCGTTTTTCATTCATTATGGTTAAAGAAAAAGCTCAAATATGGCATGGTGAAAAAAGACCAGAAACAACATTTTTATCCAACTCTCCTTGTCTTATGCACAATATTAGTACCAAAACAATGGCACTGTACTCCAAGAAGAAAACTTATATTTACACACTAAGCTTTTTCTCCTTTTAAGAAAGTGCTTGGGGAAGATAGACAAACTGAAGAGCTCATCTAAGCAAGCATTACATTATAGACATTTGGAAAACTTGCACAAAATACTTAAAATGGTCAAGAGTGTTTTTAAATAAAAAAAGAAAAACTAAACTAAACAAACTGCAAGGCAACCTAAACAACAGAAACTTTTTCAGCCACAGTTCCAGTAGCGTGGACTGAATGCTTAGATGAATAATAACAAATAGGCTGTGAACACAAAAAAGAGTATTCACTCCCAGAACTCTTGCAAAAACCAGAATCTCATTTCACAACAAACAAGCAAGGTCTCATTTTCTAGCAGAGACGAGACTTAAATTAAAAAAATAAATCAAGCTAAACCTCATTTATTTATTTTTATTGAAGGTTTGGTATAGTATACATTTAGCAAATCTCTTTTTGTCTTTCACAGAAATACGATAGAACATTTTATGATAATTCTTTGTTTTGAAAAGGTCTCATTTCTGTTTCCATTATTAAATTCATGTCACATTTTAGTCATAAATGTATTTGTTTGATTTCTGTGACAAATTTCTAAAATTGCTAAAAAAAAAAAAAAAGTAAAACTGATAGTAAAACCTGAATTTTTGACATAGTGGGGACCGGCCACGGTTGTTAGCTGGAATTTATGACCAATCAGTTTTTCTGGTTTTACCCAACCCGTCATAGCACTCCCCTAATAACTTGGGTAACACTTCAGTTTAAGGACCCGACAGTAATTTTTTCTCATATGGACGTCTGTAGAAATAAGTTAAAATATCACCTGGATTCAGATGACGATTTATTCACAGTGGAGAAGCGAGTTCTGTGATCCTACTAAACCGGGAACATGCTGCTCATGTGGCCAGTCATATGATTGTCTGCTATAAATAAAATTTATTTTATTTACAAATTCTTTCTTTCATTTCAGTAATAAATATGCATGCAAATTACAGTGAAGTACCACAGTTGGCGTACAGTGTTCAGCAGTAGTCAAAAAGGTATTAATCGCAAAATTTTGATTTTGATTTCTTCTCGGAAATTCACGTGGATTCGGACGGCAGTTAAATTACCACACAACCTTGGTGTTTGTCAAAAAACACTAGGCAATTCGGCCGGGGATTTTTACGAGGGTGGTGAGAGAAAAATGCTGACATCCTGGATTTGGATGGCAATTAAGTCACCGACTACCCCCCTGTAAATGGTGAAAATCACTTGCATCCCCATTAGAAATAATTACCGTCCAAATAAGGCTTATATTCTAGGTTCCTTAATCCACCCCATACCTACACTTAACTATCTTACTAACTATTAATAAGCAAATTATGGGTTTATTGACAAAAAGTTAATAGTGAGAATTGGTCCCCAAACTAAAGTGTAACCATAACTTGTTAATAGTTAAAAATATGATTCTACAAATCTGTATAAAAATCTGGTTATTATAAAGTATGCCTGTGGGTAGTTTGCAGTTGTTTGAAATGTGATTTAAAGCCCATTTAAAAAGCCTGACTTAAAGAGAAAATGTTTAGTTCAAATGTTTATAACTGTGATTGCAGCATCTAGTAGTAGTCGTGACTAATCGCACATTTTTTAATAAACCATTTAAATCATTATGGTGATCCTTTAATTGCCTACATAGCCTTATAAGCACTCAAGCACATGCATAAAGCTTGCCACAGTGCACCGCAGAAGTAGCCTAATGAAAATGTGTCAGTTAAAAAAAAAAAAAGTAAGTAGACTGCATTAACATTTTAATAATTTATTGATGAACTAGTGCGTTCTTTGTTTTCGGCTTATGGGATGAAGTCAGCAACACTGACTCGTCATCTCTGCAGTAGCGATGCGTTAATACTACAAAATTCAAGATTACATTTTAAATTAATTATACAATTAATAATGAGTAATATTAATTAACAACATGTAACCACTGTAGCGTTAGGATTAGGGTCCGTTTTAGGGTTTGTTGAATGCAATTATGTGTAATTTACTGTGCAACAAGGCCATTCTGAAATGACTATTCAGTTGCTGCTTATTTTTATATGAAATAATCAGCACTCGAATAAAAACTTGTTGGTGAAATATGAAGAGTTAAATGGTGCTGGTGATTTTACCTTTTGCTCAAACAACATCAAACCGGTCATAATTTAGAAATAAACAGTCATTTTCTACAATCTACAATCTTTTCTACAATCTTACTTTTTTCCTCTCAACTTCATTTTTATTTTCTTTTTAGTAGCAAACTAAAAGTTATTCAGTTTTCAGTGAATTACCAGTAAGTAGTTGGTGATTTAATACAACATAAATTGCTTAAGCATTGCCAAATGCTTAAACCTTCTTGTAGGTTTTATATTTCTTTTAAATATGAAATATCAGAAAGGCACGAGACTGAAACTCTACTAAACCTCGTTTGCATGCTAAAAGAGCAGTCATTGTTCATCTCCCTAAGCTGCTATTCGGTCTCTTCACATAAAGGGAACTCTGTTTTACGGCGCACATCTCCTTTAACTTCAGTGCAACACCAAATATTAAACCTGTGCAAAAATTAGTTTCTCCGCTGGGAAACTGAGTTCTCAGTTCATGATCCTGATCCTTAGCTTCAACCCTAATTAAACACCTGAACCAGCTAATCAACTTTAGGGCAGTCTGATTTAAATCTTTCATGTTAAAAAGAAAAAATTGAGACTTATATATATACCATGGTTTGCAGTGGCATTCATGTTTACTGTTAAATTTGCCTTTTGTCTGTTTACAGGTGAAAAGAAGTTCTCATGCCCAGAGTGTCCCAAACGTTTCATGCGTAGTGACCACTTGTCCAAGCACATCAAGACCCATTTGAATAAGAAAGGATCTACTGGGGTTGTGAGTAACACCGATAACAGCGTCAGCACTGCAACCGCCACTGACAGCTGTGCCACAGGCAACACGACACCTGATCAGCAGACTCTAGTTACTATGGACCCGTCATCCGAAGGGTTTGCGCGGTTAGCGTCCAGCGGCATCAGTGTCTTGCAAGTCACAGATCTGCACTCCATTAATCTGAATAGCAATGGCTATTAATGCACTTTGGGTGAGCTAGAGTGGAGTGAGCATTTGGAGAGATCTGACTGAGAAGAATGAATGCACTGCAGTCTGTAGGCATTAAAACGGCGGCTCAGGCACGGAGCCTCCGGTGAGCGACAGCCATGCTTTCACAGAGGATGGAAAGAGGTGTGATAGTGCACCTTAATGGTATTTACCTCATCCTCTTTGAGACTCCAGACTCCTCACTTTTTTTGCATCCCTTCCATGTATAGTCTGAATCCAAGTTTTCTCAGCTTTCTTTTCCCCTCTTTTACTGATTCCCTCAACTCAAATTGTGATGCGGTCACCTAAACATCACTCAGCGGTCCACGTGATGTCAAGAAATGGGGATATATTGGGTTAAAACAGAACGACACCAAAAGAAAGATTAAACTGCGTGACAGTGGTATCATAATCTTCTTTTTAATAGTTTACTCACAAGCCATCATGCTTTCATGTATTAATCACAGTAAATAAGATAAAGCAAAAAGATTTGATGCTTTTTGTACATAAGTTATATTTTTTCTAAGTATGGAGAACTGCAAGTTCTGAAATGACCTTTGTTTTGTGAATGTATGAATTATGCAGTCTTAAATGTCACCATTTTTATATTATGTAGATCTTCCATAACATTTTTTTTGTATTGCTTTAGTTCTTTGTCTTGATATACAAAACACATTTAAGTTACAGTAAATGCATACAGTCGCTTAATGCTAATTGTCCCAGTTTTCTTGGTCGCTGTGGTCTTAATGTTTCGTTTATAGGGAAAATGTTAACCAGTTAAAATACAAATGCCTTAAACCCTTTATTTAGAGAGGGCTCTTTTATGAATTTGAGTTCAAACCAAAGCTCTACACTTTCCATTACATGTTAACTCAGGTGAATGTTACTCTTTTGGTGTTAAGCATTCATAATTATTAAATTAAGATGAACTTCAGAAAGACTCCTTGTAGTTATTTAAGCTTATTGCAATCTTATTTCTGTTTAAAGCAGGGTTCATTAAATCTTGCCCTGGAGGGCCACTGCACTGCAGAGTTTAGCTCCTACTCTGATCAAACTCATTTCCTTGTGATTTTCTAATGAAAATTTTAGAATCCCTGGTGTAAAGTGTCATCTCGTACGTCTATGAACTGGCCTGGGCACATAAAATTGTATGCCCTTTTGCAAATCATGAGCAGCACTACTACATAAATATTTTATTCTTAACACCATTAGCATTCACACTGTTCAAAAGCATGGATTCAGGCCAGATGTAGACAACTGTTGTACTCTGAATTTAAGGCCAGAAACTACAAGTTTTCATTAATTGCTCAATTCTACCCCCACTTTTACATGTTGTTTGAATATTAATGTGTTTTGGCAGTGTATGTACACATCTACTCTATAATGATAAAAAACCAAGCAGTGGTTTTTAATTAACATGTAAAAATAATATCCCCTTTTTTAAATTGAGCCATTCTTAGATGTCTGTCAGTGTGGCGTCACACCGACAGAGGCCACTCCCACAATAGTTGATTGACATGAGCATCTTACCTCAGATCAGCTGTAAAAGTCCGACCTCCATTGTTTCGATGTCTATGTTTGCGCAAATCATTCGTGATCCAGCTTCACCTACAGCAGAAGTGAGTATAAAGTTTTTTTTTTTTTGTTTCTTTTTTTAATTATAGATCTCTGCAATCACCTTTCCTAATAACGTGCCAGTTAGCAAGTTTCGTGGCTAAACAATCTAAGTAAACAATCTCTCAGAGCAGCAGAGAGAAGAGAGGGGCAGGGCGAGCAGAGCTCATTTGTATTTAAAGGAACAATCCCTCAGAATGAGATGATTTTTGCAGAGCTCATTTTGACAAGGTAAAAAGGGTGTTGTTTTACACAATCATTGAGAATTTTTAACCAAAGAATATTATAGACTTTTCATTAAGACCCTAAAGAATCATATCAACTTGTGGAAAATTGGCATCCGATGACCCCTTTAAAGATGTTTACAGATAACTTACTCACTCCCTTATCCAAGATGTTCATGTATTTCTTTCTTCAGTGAATAAGAAATTGTGTTTCTTGAGGAAAACATTCCCGAATTTTTCAGCATATAGTGGACTTCAATGGTGCTCTCAAGTTTGAATTTCCAAAATACAGTTTAAACAGCTTCAAGTAGCTCTAAACGATGCCAGCTGAGGAAAAAGGGACTTATCTAGCGAAATGATCTGCCATATTTTTAACAAATTGACAATTTATTTACTTTTAAACCTCAAACACTCGTCTTGTTTAGTTTCTGCGATGCGCATGTGTAGTTTCTGTAATCTGGGTCAATACAGTTATCTACATCACTGTTTTACCTTTTTTGTAAAGGGCGATTGATCTTCTCTGCATGTTCACTTTGTAAACACTAGGTACTTTTGCAGCGATGTAGGGTGATTTTGAAGTTGGGAAAGAAAATGAGATGGGAGTTTTTCGACATATCCTAACTGTATTGTCTGGGAAAAAAAACAGTTTGCGCAGACTTAGAAAAGATGAGCATTTGAGGTTAAAATGTATATAAATTTTCAATTTGTTTCGAAAATGGCCGAATGTTTTGCTAGATAAGACCCTTCTTCTTCAGCTGGGATCGTTTAGAGCCATTTGAAGCTGCATTTGCTGCAAACTGCATTTTGGAAGTTCAAACTTGGGGGCATCATTGAAGTCCACTATATGGAGAAAAATTCAGGAATGTTTTACTCAAGAAACATAATTTCTTATCGAGAAAAGAAAGAAAGACATGAACTTCTTGGATGGCAAGGGGGTGAGTAAATTGTCTGTGAATTTTTGTTCTGAAAGTGTTTTTTCCTTTAAGTATGTTTACACAACAGTGTACTAAAAGCGGAGAAGTTTATCCTTGACAATATTGTCAAAGAATCCATATTCACACAGATTCGAAACGACTACAAATGCTGTATTATTCATGGCAGGCCAGTAGTTGGCAATGTCAATTTGTAAAAACACTACGTTTTTGCGTACACACGTGCCTATAGACTGATCACATAATACATGTGTGTGACGTCACCATTTTCACAATTTAGCGTTTTTGTAGTTTACACAGAGATGAAAATGGTATTGTTTTCAAAAATCTCTTTTTAAAGGGGTCATCGGATGCCCATTTTCCACAAGTTGATATGATTCTTTAGGGTCTTAATGAAAAGTCTATAATATACTTTGGTTAAATATTCTCAATGGTTGTGTAAAACAACACACTTTTTTACCTTGCCAAAATCAGCTCTGCAAAGATCATCTCATTCTGGTTGAGGCTGCTTTAAATGCAAATGAGCTCTGTTCGCCCAGCCCATCTCTTCTCTCTGTGGAGAGACAAGCCTGTTTACTTTAGCCGCTAAATTTGCTAACTAGCACATTATTAGGAGGCGATCGCAAAGATTCATTAAAAAAAAAACCTTATACTCACTTCTGCTGTAAGTGAAGCTGGATCATGAATGATTCGTGCGAATATAGACAGATATATGTAGATCGGGAGGAGCATTCTCTTCATAAACAAACGTAATCTATTGCAATTTCAGCGGCTCAGATGTCAGGAGTAAATGATGACCACTATGTTCACTATTACATCCAGCAACACAACACCTCAATACCTCAATTGGAGATATTCTTGTCTACTTTACATCACTGCTCCGGCATCGAAACAAAGAGGGCGGACTGTTACAGCTGATCTGAGGTAAAACGCTCATGTCAATCAACTATCGTGGGAGTGGCCTCTGTTGGTGTGACGCCACAACGACAGGCATCTGAGAATGGCTTGATTTGAAAAAGGGAATATTATTTTTACAGATGAAATAAAAACCACTGCATGGATTTTTATCATTATAGGGTAGATGTGTATATACACTGCCAACACACATTAATGTTCAAACAACATGTAAAAGTGAACTTAGCATCCGACGACCCCTTTAAAAGTTTGCGTTTTCAGGCCCCAAAAAAAGTTGTCATGCAAATGAACAGCCAAAATGCTTTAGTTTGTAGTTGATAACTGTGTTGTTTAAACACCTCCTCAAAAAAATTAAACACTACTTAAAGTAGTTCACTTCCAAAACAATAAATTTACAGATAATGTACTCGCCCTGTTGTCATTCAAGATGTTCATGCCTTTCTTTTTTTCAGTCGTAATGAAATTGTTTTTAGAGGAAAACATTTTAGAAATTATCTCCATAAATTTATGGACTTAAATGGTGCCTGTAAGTTTGAATGTCCAAAATGCAGTTTAAATGCAGCTTCAAATGGCTCTAAACAATCCCGGCTGAGGAAGAAGGGTCTTACCTAGCAGAGCGATCCGTCAAAAAATTACATTTATATACATTTTTGCTCGTCTAGCTCTGTGATGGCAATACGTACTGTGTAATCCGGGTCAAGACAGTTAGGGTAGGTCAAAAAACTCCCAGCTCATTTTCTCCTCCAACTTCAAAATCATCCTACATCACTGTTTTACCTTTTTTTGTAAAGGGCATTTGACCTCCTTTGCATGTTCAGTTTGTAAACACTGGGTCGGTACTTCTGTAGCGATGTATAGGATGATTTAAACTTTGGAGGAGAAAATGAGCTGGGAGTTTTTCAACATACCCTAACTGAATTTAAGGCCAGAAACTACAAGTAAATAGAGGACATTCCCATTAAACACTGCCAAGTTGTTACTCATTGCTCTTTATTACCCACAATGTAATGGGTTACCCTCACACTAAGGATGTTTACACAGCAACACCGTACTAAAATGGAAAAGTTTATCATTGCATACAGGTGACGACATTGTAAAATAATCCACATTCACAGAGATTCGAAATGACTACAAACACTGTATTATTCATGGCAGGCCAGTAGTTTGCAATGTCACTTTGTAAAGAAACACTCTTCTCTGCACATGCACATTCCTATAGACTGAGCATGTAACATGCGTGTGACATCACCATCACCATTTTCACATTTTAGCATTTTTGTAGTTTACAGAGATGAAAACGGTATTGTTTTCGAAAATCCCTTCTTTTAAAAGTTTGCATTTTCAGGCCCTAAAAATACTGCTGTCATGCAAATGAATGGTTAAAACACGTTGTAGAAAACAGTGTTGTGTAAATACCCCCTTTTAACATATTATATATTACCTAGGTGCACAAAAGTGTTTTTTTGGTCCATCTAACAAACCAAGGTACTATTTTAACTGCAGCACCTGCATTAAATATATGCATAATTATTTTTTCCTGAACTCACATGCCCAATGTGAAGACTTACACACTTAAAAACATGTTGTTGAATAATTTTAACTACACCTGCAGTCTCTCAAAATAGTTTTTTCACACCTGTACTGTTGCAAGAACATTTGCAGGAACCCGCTGTGCAATCTTGTGCATTTGCAGTTTGAGATTTGATACTGCTTTCAGGGCAGGTAAGACAGAAGATGAACAACAGGTGCTGTCCAGTTCACAAACAAATCAATCAGAGGAACCAGTTTTGCAGAATCATTGTTTTTTGTTTAAAGAAGAAGTTCACTTCCAGAACAAAAATGTACAGATTATTTACCCTCCCCCTTGTCATCCAAGATGTTCATATCTTTCTTTCTTCAGTCGTAAAGAAATTGTTTTTTGAGGAAAACATTTCCGGATTTCTTTCCATATAGTGGATTTCTACGGTGCCCGCAAGTTTGAACTTCAAAAATGCAGTTTCAGTGCAGCTTCAAAGGGCTCCAAATGATCCCAGTCGAGGAAGAAGGGTCTTATCTAGTGAAATCAGTTATTTAAAAAAAAAAAAAAAGATTTACATAATTATAAAAATATAAATATAAAAAAAGTATTTATTTACATTTATTTTATTATTTTACTTGTGGTGACATTGCCCCATTTCAAGGAGTGCATCTGAAAATGCTGCTTCTTCAGGCAGAATACGCAGGTGGAAAGGCAACAATCGTGCCACATACAGGTCTTCTGAGATGTCTATGTGATATTGATTTTTAAAGGCAGCATATATGGAATGTATCTGTCACGGCCTTTGATATCTCATGATCCTGTGTGTGCAGTTCATGAATGTTACTTGGACTCCTCCTGCTCCCTACTCTCTATTGCCAAGACTTTGTTGTTGACTGTTTGCTGGCTGCCTGAAACCCGTGCCTGGTTACATACCATGATCTGATCTGCTCTCTGGTTATCAACCCACACCCCTTTGACTGCTCCTTGTGCTTTGTTGATAAAGTCACATATGGATCTTTACCCCAGTTTCTCTTTGTTACAGAAGTATTCAAATAAATAAAGATTTCTTCTCTCAGTTTTGTTGTAAATCGTCAATCCATTATGCTGCCTCAGAAGTCTGCCTGAAATTAATTTAATGAGGTACATTTGTGTGCAAGCACTGCCTGTGAAGTCATTGCCTGATAAGGCAGTAAGGCAGCAACACCTCAGTGCTTTCTAAAGCACCAGAGGTATTCCGCAATCAATTACCCAAATTACCAGACTACTGTGGAAAACAATGCATTAAGTACAAAGTTCTATTTGAGGCATGTTGATGTCTATCCATTCTAGGGGCCATGATCAAATGGGAGACTGGTGCTGATTATAAACGTGTAGCTGATCAAGTATTTTAAACTGTATAAAACAGATCTTGAGCATATGTAAGAGGAGTGGACATTAGAGCACTACTCCATTTCTCATGTGACACAGGAGCCCCTAAATCATTTCCCCCCCGTTCTCTAATATGACTGAAGGGTCTCAGATACCCAAAATCTCAACATAAATCAAGACTGAGATCTTTTTAAACCTATTAACCTTTCATTTAGAGTCTGAACATCATAGTAAGCAAATGACATGAAAACTAAAAATGTCTTAAATTAATTTAAAAAGTCCAAATCCATGGGACACAATCAGATTTCTTGAAGCTCAGAATTAAATGTACAAATTAAGGACGGTAGTCTGCAGTAACTCGTAGAACCTCCTTTTTGCTAGCAACTATTTATTACATTAAAGACTGGTCTGAGCTCAATTCAACAGTGTATTTGCTGCCCCTTTTTATCCAAGCACCTCAAAGATGGGTGAAAACATTTAAAGGCACCTGCTGCAGAATCTTAAAATCTTCATTCCAAATCTCAGGGTTACTTGTTAATTACAGACAGGAGTATTGAAGCAGGGTTGGAATTGAAGTCTACAGGATGGTAGCTGTCCAGGAGCAGGGTTGGAGATCTCTGGTCTATGCCCTACAAGTACTCACAAGACTAAATTGAACAAAGCAGTTAAAACATTGGTGGGCAGCTCTCATCCTTGAGATCTACTTTCCTGTAGAACAGGGCTAGGCAACTTCAGTCCTCAAGGGCTACGGGTCCTGCAGAGTTTAGTCAGACACACCTGAACAAGCTAATCAGTGTCTTCAAGATCACTAAATAAGGGTTGGAGCTAAACTCTGCAGGACAGCAGCCCTCCAGGATTAAAGTTGCCCAGCCCTGCTGTTTAGCTCTGACCTTGATCAAACACACCCGAACAAGCTAATTTTGATTACTAGATCACTACATTGATTACTAGAGTTGAAATCTGCAGGAAAGTGGATCTCAATGGCCAGAGTTGCCCTGCCCTGATCAAGGTTCAGTTCTTCCACAAGCACTGAATCAGACCACAACCTTAAACCAATGCATTCACACCCACACCCATGCCTACGCAAAAGTCAAGTCAAGTCAAGTCAAGTCAAGTTTTATTGTCATTCCGCTACATGTGTGGACATACAGTGGAACGAAATGTTGTGTCTCGCAGGACCACGGTGCTACATAAATAAACATAAATATGAACATACATACACTAGATGTAGAATTTTTTTTTTAAAACCTATACATGTAACTATACATATACTATAAATAATTGACTATACATACACATGACCTAAGACAGACTATACAAGTACTTTACATAATAACTGTGCATGATAATGTGCAGAAGAGGTATTTAAAGGTTAAGAAGCAAATAGTGCAATATGATTTGTGGTGCACTGACAATTAAACATTTGTTAAGTCCTTATTAGGTCCTTGTAACGTGGAGTATTAATAAGAAAGTGTCTGATGCATATAGAGAGAAAAGAGTGTTTCTACAGGCGGTTTGCCCACTCACCTGTATGTAGCACACTCAGAGGTGCACAATGTTTTCTGTGTAACATGTAGTGTTTATAGGAAAGTGTCTGGTGCATATAGAGATGAAGAATGCTTTACTACAGGTGGTTTGTCCAGCCCACTCACCTGTGTGTAGCACACTCAGAATTGCACCGTGTTTTGAGTTTTTTCAACAGTTTCACGATACTGGTGGCTTTACCGGAGCATTGTGCAAGAAAAATTTGACGTTTACTGTCCGTTGTAGGGTCTTGCGGTCAGCAGTACTGCAGTTCCTGTACCAGACACTGATGCAGCTGGTAAGCACACTCTCAATGGTTCCCTGTAGTATGTGGTGAGGATGGGTGGAGGAAGACTTGCACTTTTCAGCCGGCGGAGAAAGTGTAGGCGCTGTTGTGCCTTCTTGAAGAGTGACATGGTGTTGGTGGTCCAAAACACTGCATTTCTCATCTAATAAACCTTGTGATGTATATTAGGAATATTGTTTGCTTTTTGACAAATAGCTTTTGCTCCTTTTTTATAAGCCACATTGAATAAATGCATAATTGTAAATGTAAACTTGATCCTGTCAAGTGGGTTTGCTCCTGCCATGATGGAAATGTCACCAAAGCTTGTCGGACTCCGAATGTAGTTAAAAGTTGGTCGCATGTTTTAAATATTCAGGACAGCAAGGGTCTGCAACAATCCATTGAAACATCTGTGCTGGCTGAGAGCAATAATTATCATAAGATTGGATGCATCAGCACCAACACACTCAAGTCTGTTGTATCATTCCTTAAACCCTTCAAAAAGGCAACTAACAACTTGGAAACAGACAACAGCTCCAAGTACCCAAGAGGTTCTTCTGTGGTCAGTGAGATTAAAGGGGTCAAGCTGTTTGTACAAGCTGTTTGTGCATATATAAGATCTGTAAAGCTGCAAAGATTAAAGTCTCAAAACCAAAGAGATATTATTATATAAACACGCTGCCACATATCTACGTCATGGTGTGGGAAGATATGCATAACACAGCCCAAATGTATACTCAAAGAAAGAAGGCGTAACTTTTATTCTTGCTGTAGTATTTTTGCAGCCTCCAGCTATATTTACAACACTGTTCCAGAACAGTACAATGCAAATATTCAAATGTGTGCAGTGCATTTTACAGAGGACTGTTTCCTGAACCTGGGAGAGTATCCTACAGGCTGTGCAAACTATAAAGTGGGGCAAGTCTGGAGCTTCTGACTCACAGCTTGCACTGTAAAAAATGAATCATGAGGCTTGTAATTTTCATTAAAAAAATTGATGTAATCATTAAAAATAATGTGCATATTTAATTAAAAAAATAGGTTTTCTGTGTTTTTTATAATATATTGCGAACATTTCACTAATAAAATTAAGAAATAAATTTTACCTATTTTTTTTAAGGAAATGAGTGCAATTTTTAGGCTTAATTTGAGGAACCATTTAGGCTAAAATTTTGAGGAAAAAAGGCTTCATATTTATTTTAAGAGAATTGGTCCAATTATCCGGGTTTGATTGAGTCACCTTCATTTGAATCTCAACAACGGCAGTGATCGGACGGACATTTTGAAGGANNNNACGAACAGTGTAAAGTGTTAAGAGGTAAGTTAAGCCCCGTACTAATTTTTACATTTTATTTTGATTTCTTAAATAAGCTCCTCAGGACGCCGCTTATTCACGCTAGTACAGGAATTGTTTTACACTGATTTTTGAATCTGAAC